>PITA01012323.1:15222-62732 GCA_004023965.1 Spilogale gracilis
GGAGCGTGCATGAGCTGAAGTGGGTCAGTCGCACAGAAAGGCAGGAGTGGGTGTCACTGCTCAGCTTGCTTCTTTCAGCCACTGAGCCCCAGGGCCACCTCTGTCCTGGAGGGGCAGAAGGCTCTGCTGAAGAGGAGCCAGATGGGGGGGGGGGCACTGTCTCCATCACAGAGATGAGAAGGCCTAAGCCCTAAGGGTGGGGTGCAGCTTCTCCCAAAGCTGGGCAGTGGTCTGCATGTCACCCTCCATGGCTGAGTACTAGCACCTGTGGCCTGGGTGGGTCGTGTCTCCTCCTCGGTCCCCATCTCCTCATCTGCCAAATGAAACATCCACCCGGGGCTATTTTTGAGACTTATGCGATGAATGTTCTCATAAGGTCCAAGGCACTCTACAGATGTTATTTATGACCATCTGTGTGCCTTGTGTGACAGAAAAATCACTGTGCAGCCCTTCTACCGTGTAGACAGGACGTACAAGGGAATCAAAACCCCCTTTTCAGTAAGAGGCTCTGGAAAGGACAGCACGGCGTTAGATCTGAGCAGATACCTGGTTTCCCATTCATTTTCCCGGCCACAGTCTTTGTTCACCCACAGCTTGGGTGAGGTATCGTGGTACGGAAGAAAGAGCCAACACTCCATGCCCTGCTTTCAGGCTGTGTGACCTTGGGCAGGTAGCTTCCCCTCTCTGAGCTTCAGCTTCCTTGTCTGTAAAATGGGGATGATCAGAAGCCCTCCCTCACCAGGTGGTCATGGGGATTAGATGACTGGATGTGTGTGGAATGTGTGGTGTCCATCCTGGCCCGTGATGGGCACTCACTAAATGGGGGCAGTTCTTGTTGTCCTATATCACAGCACCCTGAGCCCTCCGCTAGACTCTTGTGGCCGAGTTGAGTAGTTGGGCAGACCTACAAGGCAATCCGTCCTATTCACTGGTGGAGGAAGGCCAGGTGCCACACCCAGCCTGGGTGGCCAGGAAGGCTTCCTGGAGCCCATGGAAGGAGAAGGAAAGAGCACACCAGGCAGAGGGCTCAGCACTCTTGAGGGGGAACCGTCTCTGCCTTTGGCTGCACTTGGGCTGCGTGTGGGGGAGAGGCAGGAGATGAGGCTTCTGAGTAGACGGCCCCCCTGGGGACAGTTTGTCGAGGAGCTTGACAAGGTTAAGGATCTTCCTCGAGCATCCTTTCACTTCCCCTCAATAACCTGGTGCGGATCTATCATCCCCGTATTTATCTAAACCCTTGCTGGACCCATTTATATCCCCAGACTCTCCAACTTCTCGGCATAATGAGCTCCAGATGTGGTGAGGAGGCCTTCCCAGAACCTCTACCTCTAGCCCAGAGGGTGCTGGGATTGGGGGGACAAGGGATAGACTTAGTCTGCTCCCCGACCCTGGCTCCATCTTTACCCGGACCTAAGACACTTGGGTCTGGGTGGGGGGGTCCCGGCTCTGCTGTGGGGCCCTGCAGCCTGGGCCTGAGCCCTCTGCCTGGCTGGGCATCGGTGCACCCCTCGGGGGCACCCGAGAGATGTCGGGCCCACTGTGGCCACCCCAGGAGAGAGATGGGGCAGCCAAGAAGCTATTTCAAGGCACAAAAATAGCAGGAATGTCCCCAGACCGAACCAGAATGTTAGGGCTTAAAGGGGCGCAGAAAACTTTCTCATCCTGCAGCTCCCAACTGTCAGTCTCAACTTCTGTCTGCTCGAGCCGTGTTCTCATCGCTGTTCTCGAAATGACTCACTTCTCTGTTTACTGGATTTGATGTATTAGAAGGAAAGTTCATATCCCGGCAATCAATAAAACAGCAATATCTCTCAACACAAGCAGAAGGGAACTAACTATGAACACAGCAGAGGTAGGATAGGATGGCGAGGGTCTGGCTCCAGCCCCCTGCTCCCTCTCCTAGCTGGGCCCTGGCAGAAAGAAGGGGTTTAGGGGACCAGAGGGACATCAGGAAGCAAGCAAAAGCCATGCAAGGGCATGGCCCGAAGCTGGTCATAGCTGCGGGCACCTGGGGCTCAGTCTCACCAAAATGTCAGGGCGGAGACTCACCTCATCGCCCTTCCTAGCCAAGGTTGCTCATGGGGACTTGCTTCCCCGGGCACTTCCCTGTTTGCTCAGTGGGAGAGGGTAGAGGCCCCTCAGGCCCCTCAGGCCCCTCAGGCCCCTCAGGCACTGGGGCTGGAAGGAGGGGTCCGCAGGTGAGGTGGAGAGCAGGAGCACTGGGAACAGCTCTTCACAGGTCCTCAGTCTGAGGCCCGTTTGCTGGTTGCTGTTAAAAACCCCAGTGATGTCCCAGGGAGGTGTTAAAGTCTCAGCAGCCCTCAGTGGAGGCTTTCTCTTTGCGGTCAGGGGATTGAAGGGAACTGGTCAGGGAGAAATATTCTCACTGTGCAGCATTCTAGCAAAAGGAGTCAGGTCCCACGGAATCCTCTCGCAGACGGCCTCCATGAGAAGCAGGTCCCGGGAGCAAAAAAGGCTCGTCCAAGTTAAGGGGAACCTGGAGAGCTCTGCTCTCCTTTCACGACACTGACCTGCCTGCCCCCGATTCATTTCCACTTACTTTTACGGGGTTTTGAAAAATAAAGACCAGGAAATATTTTTTATATGGATGCAGGAGAAGGGGAGGGCCCCAAAAATCCAATAGCAAGGGGCTGACTTCAGCAAAGCTGTAGGCTGGTGGAAAAGACCAAGCCTCAGAAAGAAAGGCTCATCTGTCCCAACCGTCCTCTCCTCCCCCCTTCACCGCCACGCAGTTTCAGTGCCCTCAGGGTGACCCTCAATTCTTGCTATTAGAGAAATGACGTAAGACAGAGCTGGGGACCATCTCCCTAAGCTTCCAGAGGCTTTCTGGGGGAGGGGCTTCCTGGGAACACTAGGTGCCCTGGGTTCAAGTTTTTGTTCTGCCCCTTCGATTGCTTACATGGCCTCGGACAATTACTTCACTGCATTGGGCCTCAGTTTTCTCATCTGTAAAATGGGGATAGTATAGTGCCTGTGTTGTAGGAGTATTAAGATTAAATAAAGTGAGATACATGCAGGTGATTCCAGCTGTCCGGGCACAAGCACTGTGTGTCTTTGCTGATAGGACAATCACGATGCCAACGCAGGAGGACAGGGAAGAAAGGAAGGAGGTCCTTCTGAAAGGCCAAGCATTGTGCTTCTAATCTGCTTAGCTCATTCTTTTTTTCTTAAGATTTTATTTATTTGAGAGAGAGCACAAGCTGGGGGAGGGGTGCAGAAAGAGAGGGACAAGGGGTTCCATCCCAGGACCCCGAGATCATGACCTGAGTTGAAGGCAGACACCTAACCAGCTGAAACACCCAGGTGCCCCTGCATAGCTCCTTCTATGCAATCCACACAACGACTCTAGAAAGGCAGCTCTTTGTCCCATAAAAAGATGGGGCTCCAGCAGCCTAAGTGATGTGCCCAGGTCACACCATTGTCGGGTGTGGCCCACGTCTGTGTCTGGGCACATGGATCTTCAGCACGTGGACTTAGGCAGAGCGGGGAGGTGGGAACACGCAGTGAGAAGAGCCGAACCCTCTCAGTTGAGGGCCTCTGGGGTGGGGGTGGGGAGACATCAAGATGGAAGGGCTGCTGGGGCTGGCTCAGGAATTCCGGGGGAAGAAGTTTGCACTTTCTCCCACAGGCACTGGGGAGCCACCAGCGGGCTGCGAGCAGGGAGTGACATGATAAAAGGGGTGTTCAGGAAGGGTCTGTGTGGCTGCGGTTTCAGGATGGATGGGCGGTGGAAAGGTCCAGAGGGGAGGCTGAAGTTTAGCCGGGCAGCTGGACTGGGAAGGTCCCCTGAGACAGGCACAGGCAACCTTCAGTCAGACTGACCCCCAGCCTCTCCCCCTCCTCTCCCCAGGGCAAGGCCCAGGTGGGTCAGGGCCTGGACCCGAGGTGCCGAACGGGCCCTAGAGACCCAACCCTCTGCCAGTTTGCAGCTTTATCTGGAGTCTCTGGAGGGTGTCCCAGTGGGTTGAGCAGGCCTGGCTGTCTGCAGATTTATGAGGTGTGGGGGAAGTGGGCTGGGGCAGGCGGGGGTAATGGGCGCGTGAGACAAGCCTGTTAGAAGAGGGGAGAGTGGGAAGATGTTCTCCAGGCCGTGGACCTGCTCTGACCCCGCTTCCACCTTGGAACCCAGCTGGCCCAGCAGAGGGCACAACCCCATACTGCTCCACCCACCATTCCTGAGAGCACCCCCCCCCCGCACCTGTTGCCTCAGTTTCTCCTTACAGACTCCCTGAGGGGTGAGCAGAGAGAGGCTGCATCCTCAAATTGTAGATATGAGGAAGCTGTCCCACACTAGATTACCAGGCGCCGGGAGAAAGAATGCACCAGAACCTTCTGTACCAGGGTCAGAAGATGTCTATGAAACGTTGAGGGCAGGTTACAAACAGTATGTTGAGTATGATTTCATTTGTGACTTTCAAAGGGAGACATATGCATTTATGCCTCTCTATATACATTTTATGCACGGGAAATGTCTAAATGATCCCTAATTGCGACTCCCTCTGGAGAAAGAGCTTTGACTTTCCATTTTATACTCTTCAATAATGTTTCAATGTCTTATAATAAGCATGTACATCTTTCACTTAAAAACCATGTTTTTAAAATTGAGAGTAATGGCAGGGTGCGATGTCAGAGAGAAGGAAGGACCTTTTCCATGCTCTGGGGGATGGGCGGGCTGCTATTTCCAGGGTCTCAGAGTTCGGGTCATTCTGTCTCTGCTGAGACCCCTGCCCCCCATCCTACCCCCCCAGCCCCAGGAGACCCTGCTGACCCATATGCTGACAGGCTCTAGGGAGCATTGAGGTGAGTTGGGCCAGTCAAGGGTCTGCTGAAGGCCAGGGCCCTTGAAGTGCATTAACATTTGACTAGATGGGGCGCCTGGGTGGCTCAGTGGTTAAGCGTCTGCCTTTGGCTCTGGTCATGATTCTGGAGACCCAGGATCGAGCCCAGCATCGGGCTCCCTGCTCCATGGGAAGCCTGCTTCTCCCTCTCTCACTCCCCCTGCTTGTGTTCCCTCTCTGGCTGTGTTTCTCTCTGTCATATAAATAAATAAAATCTTTTTAAAAAAAATTTGACTAGATGAGGAAGAGAGTGAGGGCATTTGAGAAGGACTGGAGCAGACTAGAGTCTGGACTCAGATGTGATTACAAATCTTCACTCTATTTACTTACCAGCTGTGGGATACTGAGTAAATGTTGTCCTCTCTCTGAGCCTCAATTTTCTCATCTGTGTAATGGGGATCCTAAATGTTACTAAAAATAAGATTGTGCTCACTATGTATAAGCCATTATTTTTAGGTATGGGGTCCCCAAAGCTGGGGAGACCCTGCAGAGCTTGAATGCACTTTGCCAGATCTCCAGCTCCTCAACCTGGAAAGCAGTGGGTAGGAGAGGGTTGCGTGAAGCAACACAGAGGGGAGGTGTTTCTTCCTGGGAAGGGCTTCCAGAGCAGCTGGTGGAGGGCAGGGAGATTGGCCACACCTGGCAAGACCACCAGGCAATCGGTCCTTGCATCAGAGCCCCTTGGGTCCAGGTATCCGATGGTAGCCAGCACTCATTTGCATGGATGCTGCCTCCCGAATGGGGGTATGTGACACCCACAAGTAGGACACCATGGTGCCTGTCCACTAGCCAGTGAGCACCCTGGAATCAGATAATGAATACTTCCTCCTTGGGGCCTTTGCACTTCCTCTTTCTTCTGCTTGAAACATTTTGTCCTGTTATTTTCCTGGCTCAGTCCCTCACCAGCCACAAGGCCTCCTGAAAGAGCATAGCGTAGCCATCAGTCACCATGGGCCTGAGCCAAACCCTTGGCCTCATCTGTACAATGAGGCCACTGAGACCTGTTTCCCGCGTGGCCCTGAGTGCGCCCCTCGAGGTGGTACCTGTTCCCCTTTATTGCATGTAAGGGAAGTCTGTCTGCCCCATGCTTTTCCTGTCCCCCTCTCCTCTTAGTCTGCATTGCCCCAGGGGCTGGAACCCAGTCCTTCAGCATGAGGCAGGAGATGCTCAGGGAAAGTCTGGTGAATGAATGAACACCCATGTTGCAGAATTGTAGTAAGAAAAGCACGAGACAGTGAAGGGGCAAGTGCCTTGTAAACTGTGGAGTGCTGAGCCACCATCTGTCAGGAGTCTTATCTTGGCCCCTGGCCACACCAATCATTTACCCTCCATGGCTCTACCTTTAAGGCCTACCCCTCTATGCGTCTCTGAGCCCCTGGGCAGAGAATTCAAAGCATTTTCCACCCCCACCCTCACCGTGTTCTGTGACACACTGTGGAGGTGCGGGGAATGTCCTTCTCACCCGGAGCAGTTAGCAGCTCACCTCCCTGGAGGACAGCAGCACGCTCCAGAGGGTCCCCCACCCCCACCACAACCATGTTTGCCCAACGGCTCCAGCAGCTCATGGCCTGCAATGCCAGACCTTGGGCCCAGCTGACAGCAGGCCTGGGGGGGAGGCCTGTGTGGCAGGTGGACCTCAGGGATCCGCTCCAGATCCCACCCATGCAGCATTGGCTCTGCTCATCAGCTTAAGGCTGATGTATAGTTTTCAAAATGCATCCACACCCTCTAATTTGTTGATAGATGACAAACCTCTGAGGCAGATGAGAGAACTATAATGACTCGCCCATTTTACAGCTAAGAAAACTGAAAGGCTGCTCATGCTTGGCTTAGTTGGACAGAATGGAATCTGACTCAGCCCTGCCCTCCTAGACCCCACAGTTTGCTGGGAGTGGGGCACTCAAACCATTCTATCCCAGCATGAGTTGGGGGCAGAGACACACAGAAAGCGGGCTGAGGGAGCCTGTCAGGTGACCTTTGAGCCAGACCCTGAAGGATGGACAGGATTTGGGCAGGTAAGGTGGGCTGGGCTAAGGTCAATTCCAGGCATGGCTGTGGGGGCCTGGTTTTTAAAGGAGAGGAGTGGCTGGTGTGTGGAGTAGGAGGGGCAGGTAGAGGCAGCGAAGGGAATGGCAGGAGCTTCATTCTGGAAGCGTGGCATGTAGTGGGCTCTCAGGAAGTGAATGGCAAGGACTACCAGTCTCACTGGGACCTCCGCCTATGATAGTGGGGAGCCAGCGATAATCCTGGAGTGACAGGATGTGAGTCGTGTTGTGGAAAAGGGATGCTCTGGGAAGGCAGAGGCAGGCTCTTGATCAACATCTGTTGTGCTTTTCCTTCTCAAAGTACACCCTGCCTCACCTGTGCCCCTCTTCCCTGGCTCGGGGTGTCTGTACACCTAGCCTCAGGGAGCAGCTTCCCATCTTTCCCAAAGCCTGGGCCCCAAGAATCTGTGTCCCGTCTTCCCCTCCCTGCATCCTGCAGGAGGGATGGCACAGGCCTGTGGTTCCCACATGCTCCTGGGTCCGGGGGGGCCGATGTGCCAGGGGACACGAGCTCCCTGATCATACCCCAGATCCTGCGGTGGTTGCTTCCTCTGCTGTACCCATTGCTCTCTCCTCTGGGGCCCTCTCCACCATACCAGCTGTGGCCCGGGAAAGTGGCCTTAGGACCCTTACAATGGTGGCTTTGGGACAGTTATGATGACAGCCTTGGGAGGGTGGCCATGTGTCAGGTGGTATAAGATCCTGTTTGACCTTTTTCTCTCCTCCTCGTCATCACCCTGCAGAGGAGGTTCCCATTCTCCCAGATGAGGACACTGCAGCTCAGAGAGGTAGATTTACTCATCCAAAGCCACACAGCTCAGACCATGGTCCAGCCAGCTGGATCTTGGTCCAGCCCACAGTCTTACTAAATGCATGTGTGTGGACTGATCCGGGCTGGCTGCTTCCGCAGTACCTGGGAAGCTGGCTGGAGATACAGATTCCCTGCCACCAACTGCCAGCCATTCCCAAGATTCCAATTTGTTCTGTCTTATGGGGTAAGGGACAGCCCGGATTCGTGTTTTTAAAAGGCACCCAAGTCCGTTGTGATGCACAGCCTGCTGCTACCCTGTGCCACCAGCAGATAATGTTAAAAGCATCACAAATTATGTGAATTAAAAAACAAAGAGCAGAAAGAACATACCAGAATGTTAGCAATAGGTCACATAGGGGTGGAGGGACCATGGGGGGAGGTGATGACTTTGTACTTCACATTTCTTTCTGACTTTTCTACATTTTCCAAATAGTCTGTAATGAGCATATATTGCTTTTGTAATGAGAAAAGTAAATAACAGCAGACAGGAGCAAGTCAGAGAGGGGCAAGAATGAGAACCGGAAATGTGCCCACACAGACCCGGGTGGGTGAGTGGCTGGCTGTGCCCCTCCCCAGCTACTGGGCTCTCAGGCAAGGCCTCTGTTTCCTCATCTGTAAAATGGGAATAGGAACTCCCCAGAGTGTGGCTGGAAGTGTTGAACAGGATCATTCCCCACAGCCAGTGACTGTCCTTCCTGCCCGTGCAGGTTAATACCTCTCCTTCCCCGGCGACGCTGCTGCTCATATTGGACGCCCTTTGCCACCAGTGTCCAGTGGAGCCTCCTCCCCTACTCTAGCCCAGACCCGCAGAGACGGTGCGGCTGGCAGGGACTTTGGGGGCCACCTCAGCCAGCCCCACTTTGCGGCTGGGGAAACCGAGGCCCAGAGCAGCTGCAGAACCTGGTCTTTGGCTCCAGTTCCCCCAACCACGGGGGGAGGGCCGTGCATGTGTTCACTGCACATCTCTCCCTGCCGGCGCCTTGCTCAGTGTGTGAGGGGCAGCAAGTCACCATCTGTGTTTTCCAATAAAAGAAAATGAAAATTGAAGCACATTAAAAATAGCTCAATTGGGATTCCGAGCGGGGCTCTGAGGCCTGCTGTGGCAGAGACGTGCAGCCTGCCTCCTCCCTCCTCCCGTCCTGGCACTGACGCCGCCGAGAAGTCATCTAAGGCGAACGGCTCCTAGGAGGGGCCAGGGCACAGGCATGGTACCCATTAGTACCGGGGCTCTTGGGGACCCCCAAGTTCCAGCTTCCCAGCTCCTAGCTGCTCGCGTCTCGGCTTGTGGGGTCCTGATGGAGAGCCTTTAGAGCCATATGCCCCCCCAGTGGGCAGACTCAGGAGCCATCCACCCCCCACCCCGGGCCCTCAGGGCATTCAGCGGGAACCCCTGCCTCCCAAGGGTGTCACACGATGGATGCCCTGTGGCTGAAAGGAGGGTGGACTCATCTGGGGCCTGGAGACCTGGGTTCACAGCCCACCCCTGTGCCCTCTGGGAATGGAGCAGCCCGGAGCTTCCCTGGGTCCATCCGCTCCTCTGTAGAGCAAGGACATTAACAGAGGCCCAGGAGGGGTGCAGGGCTGCGCTTCTGAACCGCAGCGTGCTAGTTGAAAACAAGCATGATTTCAGAGTGTCTTCCTAGGGGAGGCGTCACAGGACCGAATGAAGGGCCAGCGGCCGCTTTAGCTTGGCGCCTTGTACGGCTAGGGGCTCCGCATAGGCCATCACTATAGTCATTCTCACTCTCGTTGTTTTCTGTGCAATGGGAACAGGCTGGCGAGGGAGGAAGCCCGAGTGAGGTCATATGGGAGAGGGCTCTGCACAGAACAGCAGCCGCTCGCCATGAGGTAGGGCTGGCGTCGATCCAGGGGTCCTGGTTCCGTGACATCTCCGAGCACCTCTTCCTCCCCAGCAGGGCCCAGCACTCTGAGGGGCCTCCCACCCCTGTGACCTTGGCTACTGTGCTGACCTCTGTGAGGCAGACGACGAAGCCCAATTCACCATAGGGCGTAGCCTCAGGTGCCACAGCCCCACCCGCAACGGAGGGTCCCTGGCTGGCGGGACTGGCAGAGCTGCATGGCCTGGGTGCAGAGAGGGAATCCAGAGAGGGCGGGGGCTGTCCACACTTGTGCTTGTACGTGCGGAAGCCAGTTGACCTTGGGCACGTTGCTTCATTCTCTAGGCCTCAGTTTCTTTATCTGTAAAATGGGACCATTCATAGTTCCCTGGCTCTGTGAAGACTGGGTCCTAGGCAGGGATTGGTGTATGGTAAGTACTAGAGAGATGGTAGCCCCTAGAATAGCCCATCCCCACCAGTTCTCTCGTGCGTGCAGAACAGAGACCTCCCGGGTCCTCCAGTGCCCAGGTATGTGGGACCGGCCCCTGGCCTGCCTCAGCCACAGGCCTCTCCCAGACACGCGTGCTGCCTGCAGGCAGGACTGGGAATGCTTGGGAGCATGGGGGGAACTGTCATCGCAGCCGCGGACCCCCAGCCCCCACCACTGCCCTCTCTTAGCAGAGGTGCTGGGCCTTTCCTGGGGTTCTTAAGGATAGAGTGGTTGCCATTGTGCAGGAAATGAGCACTTTCTCTGTTAAGGATGGTATCGTGCTTTCCTACTGCTGCTGTAACAAGTGACCGCATCTTAATGGCTTAAAACAGCACAATTCCTCTCTTATAGAACTGGAGGTCAGAAGTCTGAACTGGGCCTCACTGGGCTGAAATCAAGGTGTCAGTCGGGCAGCATCTCCCCGGGAGCTCTGGGCATGAACCCATTTTATTGCCTCTTCCAGCTTCTTTCCCTGACTCGTGAGCCCCTCCATCTGTCTGCAGTGGCCTGTGTGCCCTCTGCTCATGTCCCTCCCTCTCCAGACTGTGGCCCTGCATGTGACCTCTTGCCGGGATCCCTGAGATTGCATCAGACCCACCTGGACAACCCAGGGAGCTCTCCCCATCTCACAGTCCTCAACTTAATCTTGTTTGCAAAGTCCTTTCTGCTCTGTAAAACTGTCACAGTTTCTGGGGATGAGGGCATTGATCCCTTTGTTGGGGGCATGGCATATTTCTATCCACCATGGACCTTGAGTCGGCTTTAGCCTTGACCGGAGGGGTCTGGCTAATGCTGGGGGTAGTCACAATACCAAAGTTTCCTTCACTGAGTGACTGTGCCAAGTTGTGTAGAAACTGGAGTTTAGTAACGAGGGCCACTATTTTACTGAGCCCTCACTACATCTAGGCGCGGGGGCCCAACACCCCCTGTGCATGAGCTCACTCATTGTCATAGCCGCCTGTGAGGTGTTAATGTTATTCCCATTCCACAACTCAGAGTGGGGAGGAAGTGGCTTGCCTGAGGTCACCAGGGTAGGAAGAAGGGTTCAGTTGTAGCTCTGGCTGCTGAGCCCACACCGTCTGCCTCCTGGGATATGATATGCAGGATATGATGCTTCCCTGGGTTTGAACCCCACACCTGGGTTCCTGGTCCTCTTGTCCCCCAGCCCAGCGTGTGCGCCTCGCCCTGATGGCAAGCACCGGAGCTGCTTGTCTCCAGCCAGCCCGGGAGCCTCCAGGCAGGGCTATGGCTACACAGCACGTGCCCAGGGAGGGAGTCTGTTGAGACCAGAGGAGAGAAGATGGGGGGGGGGTGGCGTTGAGACTGCATGCAGGAAGGAGGAGGGGGGGTGTGCCTGAATCATTCTGTGTCTGAGTGGGAAGAGGGGGACAGGGAGCCAGTCTATTGGGCTTGGGGTCAGGAAAGGAGTTTGGGTTATCCAGCCCGGAAATCTACATCTGCCTTCCCCACCAACCTGCACGGGATCTTGGCCCACTGACCTGTCTTCACTGAGTTTGATGGCCATAACGCCGAGCGGCCAACATGCAGCCCTGGCCCAGCCCTTCCTTTCTGAGGCTTACGGGGCAGCCTGTTAAAAAGCCAAATCCATTCTGTGAGCCCTGTTATTCTCTACTCAGTCCTCAGGGCCCTTCCCCAGCTCCCTCAGTGGGCTTCTCTGGGTTTGTGTTCCATGCACACTGTAGCCTCAGTCTCCCTATCTCTACATTGGGTACGGCCTTGTGCCTCGGCCCCTGATGTGAGCCCTCTGCAGCCCCTGCAGGACTGACAAGGCACGCGTCCACCCTCCCAGCCCCCATGCTGGCCTGGTCAGCTCCCTGGGGCAGGTGCAGAGGGAGAGAGGCCCAGCAACTGGAAGAGAACCCATGTCCTCTGTGCTCACTTAGTCACAGGCTCAGAGAAGGATTCCTGAGCAACTCTCTTTGTGGTATCCTCCATCAGGGTCTTCCTGCTTCCCCGGAGAGCTCAGCTGTAACCAGCGGGAAATGGGACAGATAATTGCAACTTTAAATAAGGCCAAGTTAATGCTCCCTGCCAGGCCCAGCACGGGGGACTTCCTGAGTGTTGATGGGAGGCAGCAGGAAGTCCCAGACCGTGCTCAGAATCCCCATGCTGCCACTAGCTCTCTAGAGACCAGAGGCAAGTCACTGCCCTTCTCTGAACCTTAGTTTTCTCATCTGTTGAGTGGGGACCAACGGGCCTCCGCTATGGAGAGAAGCTGGCCTGACACAGCGGTCCTCAGTAGCCGGATGTCGGGACTGTGACAATTACCCCCGCTCTAATGCAGCTCCCCGCCCCACCCTGCCCAGAGCTTCCTTCGGGAGCTGTTCTCAGTCCTGTTGGCCTCCTGGCAAGCAAAGGTGGTAAAACTGGTACTAAGCTCTCTGAAGCCAGGGTGGCCAGACCAGGCCTTGTGGTAAGATCAGAGCCTAGAATCCCTGCATATGGGTAAGCCATGTTCAGTGCACCCGGGTCCCAGATGAGGTCACAGAAGGGGCAGACCTGGGCTGGGAGCACCGGACCGCCCACCGCACACCTCGACCCAGTCAGAGAACCATCCAGTCCTAGTGAGGGACAAAGCCGCGGGCTGAGAGGCACAGGCTGGAGGTTCCAGGTCCACTTAGAACAAGAATCCCTCGGCTTGCTCCCAGGATCACGCCTGCCAGAACTGCCGCCGCCACCCCGACATGGCCTATGTGGGCTTGGGAGGTTGAGAGCCGGTCAGGACAGGAAGCCATCCTGACTGCGGCCGGTGGTCCTGTGCTCCCTGACGGACGAGCCAAGAGGCCCAGCCAGCAGCTTGGGAAGGCTCCTCCTTGCCTCAGCTCTGAGGCAGGCCCAGTTTGTGAGCTTGAAGCCGTCTGCTCGCTGCCTCACATAGCTTCCTCTCCTCGTGGCTGGCAGGGGCCAGCTCCTGGTCACCCTGGACACCGAGGACCACCATGTTCCACTCAGCAGCCAGCCTTGCAGGACCCCTGCCCTGTCTAAATACAAGCTAGGAAAGGGCATCAGACAAACTCGGGTGAGTTGTTGTCCAAAGAAAGGCTATCTAACCCAAGCTAGGGAAGGGAGTCAAGGTGGTCAGGGAAGGCTTCCTGGAAGAAGAGAAGCCTGAGTTTAAGTCTTAAAGCATAAAGAGGAATTTTCCAGGGAATTTTCCCTAGGGGGAGAGGGGAAGCAGCTTAGCGATGGGGGCAATAGAAGTATCTAGCACATTTGGGGAGCTCCTCTTCCCTGCCTTGGGGCTTGCTCTCTGCCTGCCTGCTGTGCTCCCTTCTTTTCAGAGAGGGTGTTCCAGGCAGGGGTATGACCAAGAGCAAAGGCTCAGCCATGGGAGAGCTGAAGGTGTGGCCTCCACAGGGAGCAGCCTGGCCCCATGGGGCGTGGGAGGGGCAGTCGGGGTCAGAGGCCAGCGCCCACCCATAGAAGGCCTTGACTGTCAGATAGGCCAGAGTGTCCCCTCAGTAGGCAGCGTCTCTGCCTGGCCTGGCAGTACCTGGTCAGCTTCCCAGGGCAGCGCTATAAAATCATAGGTGAGGAAGAGGGGCCCTCCCTGCACTGTGGCCAACTCCCCTTGGAAGCCTTCTATGACTTCATGAAATGAAATGATCTCTCACACGGGCAAGAAGTCTGCTCTGCCACCATCCGCTACCAGAAGCCCATAAAAGCCCATTGCAGGTAATGTGACTGTCCCCACCCACACCAGGTCCCTCCTGGAGCAGGCAGCGCCCCCCCTCTTCAGACTCATCAGGCTACAAAAGGCACCCAGCAGTGCTGGTCGGAAGAGCCCAGGACTGATCGTCAGCACTCACCTTCCCTGGCAACAGCCTCCCGCCTCCAGATCAGACCACACCTCCCGAATTCCATGTTGTCACCCTCCTGCCTGGAAGCTACCAGTTCCTGACCCCACCATCTGCTTTGGCCCTCACCTCCGCGTGCCCACCCCCCCCCGCACCCGAGCCTGTGGACTCCCCAGAGTTACCTTGGAGTCATGAAGGGAGTTTGGGTCATTCAGCTCAGAAATCAGTCCACTTTTGTCACCAGCTTACAGGAGATCTTGGCCCACCAACTTGGCCTTGCCGAGCCTCAGTTTGCTTATCTGCAAAATGGGGGCAGTGATACATCTCTTGAAGGTTTGGGGGAAGCTTGGGTGAACTCAGGTGCGATCCTGGATGTCCATGGCATAGCATGGGGCCTGGCATAGGGTAGGTGCTCAGTCAGTGGTCTCTCCATGGTGAAGGAGATGCTGGTGAGGGCATGGTATTCCCTCCCTGTCTGGCCTGTCCCTTCCCTGTATGTGGCTCAGGGTGCCCCACCCAGTGTCTTCTCAACCCTAAGAGCCCCCTCATTTCAAATCCTGTTCTTTCCCAGGTCCTTCCTCTGTCATCCACGCCTCTGTGCACAGCCGTGTCACAAGCCCCAGAAACCCATGCCAGGAGCTCTCAGGCCTGGCTCTTGGTCTGGCATCGTCTCAGGGAGTTAGGGGCCGTGGGGAATGAACAGTAGCCGATGACAAAGACACGGAGGCTGTGATCCTGAAGACGATGACAGGAGCTTGCTGGGTGACTCCTGTGAAACACAGACACATGAGAGAATGCCCCAGCAGAGCCATGTTCCCTTAACTGCCGAGATGCCAGGCGCAGTTGGCAAGTAAGCTCAGGGACCGAGAGGGAGCAGGTGGAATCACAGCGAGCAGAGACGGTGCCCTGGGGGTTCTGTCATTGCACCCATGCTGCCGAGGGCCACAGACGCGGAACTGGAGGGGAGTGTTAACATGGGAGGGAGGCAGGCATTCTGGAAACTGTTCCTCTGAGACAGCAGCTGCTCTTACAACGAGCGAGGGCTTTGGAGCCATCAAAACTGGGGTGAAACTTTTACTGTGCTTGTGACCAGCTGTGTAGCTGGGACAATCCTCTGCACCTCTCTGACCCCTGGACTGCAATTTCCTCATCTATAAAATGGATCAATTACTCAAGAGAATGCAGTGACAGCTGAATCAGCACCCCCCCACACACTATTCTTCCCCTCCACCCCCCCACCCCCGCTTCCAAAGTCTCCTTGCTGCCCTCGGATGATCTTAGCCCTTTGGCCAGGCATTCGAGGCTCTTTGTGGTGTCTGGAGTTCTTCTAGGCCTTCCTCTCCTCCTTGTGACTCCCTGTAGGGGTCGTGTACATTCTCTCCTCCCAGTGTTTACACAATCTGTTCCTTTCTCCTTCTCTTTTTCTCTCCTTCCAGGCTCACTGCCTCTCCTAGTCAGTATCTGGGGTTCAGGCCAGGTGTCACCCATTTGGGAAATCTTCTGAGTTTGTCCCAAGTCAGAACATTTCTTGGAAAGTGACATGTCTATTTTTGATTCTCCAGTACTTAGCATGGGCTTAACACACAGTAGGTGTTCAATAAATGCAGCCTAGCTGGATGGCAGGAGTGGATAGATGGGTAGCAGATTTTTAGATATATAATGGTGTGAATAGAAGGGCAGGTAAGTGAATGGTTAGGTGGATAGACAAATGAAAAGAAAGGCAGGGGAGGAGGGAGGGAGGGATGTTGGTTCAATGGGAAGAAGGATGGTGGATGGCTGGGTAGATATCTGAGTGGGATGCTAGGTATATGGGACAGCAAATGGATGGTGGATTTTTAGGGAATGGAATAATGGACTGATGGATGGAGTGAGTAAGAGAGTGGATGGATGGATGGATGGATGGATGGGAAAATGGCAAGAAGGCAGAATGATTTCATGAGCATTTGGTTGGATTTGGTGGTTTAGTGATGGATGGGAATGAGAATGGGTAGGTAAATGGATCGGTGGGTGGACTGTTGAGTAAGTGAGTGAGTAGATGGATGGGTGAAAAGATAAGGGTGTGCAGGTGGGTGAATAGGTAGGTGGATGGGTGAGTAGATAGCAAGATAGTTTATGGATGATTACAAGGATTGAATGGTTGGAAAGATGGATGGGTGAGGGTGTAGGTCCGTGGGTAGATGAACAGTAAAATTTCATGTAGCTAAATGCCTGACATCTTGCCCAGAAACAAGGGGGTGGTCTGGATTCTGGGATTTGAGTTAATGGTCCTTCACTGGGAGAAACCAGTGCCAATTAGGCACACAGATCTGTCCCAGCCGATCCCGCAGCAGGCTTGCTAATTCCCTCCAACCTGACAGACCCTGGCTTGGACTTACAGGGGCCTGTGTCTTATGGATTTGTAATTTACACTCCACACACATATCCAGAAGGACTTGAGGTGACATAATAGTAGACCTGCATGCAACAGGACAGCTAAAAATAAAGTGAGAAAGTGGGAGGCTACAGAGTAGAATGGTTAAAAGCATCCTGTGTTCGGCTCCTGCATTTGCTGCTTACTCGCTCTGTGACGCTGGGCAAGGTGCGTCACCTCTCTGGAGCTCATTCTCCCACATGTGTGGGAAGCTGGGGTGGAAGAGACAACGGACGGAAGGGAAGTTGGTTTAATGGAGAAATGTATAAATGATGAGTGGATTACCAAAGTGGGATGCTAGCTGGATGGGTGGGTGGGCGAACCGGTGGTGGGTTATTGGGCCAGTGGAATGGCAGACAGATGGAGAGGGTAAGTGTGGGTGAGTGGTTGAATGGGTAGACGGATGATGGGCGGATGAGTGAATAGGGACAATAATAATTCTATCTCGTGGGGTGACAGCACAGGGGTTGGCCCTAAGTAAGCGTTTAGAATGATAGAGTATATGGAGTCATCTTGATACCAGAGACCATATTTCCCGGAGGAAAAATCCAGTCGCCCAGACCGATGGTGTAAGCAGGAGAGAGCATTTGATGTCTGGATCGGCTGGGGGTGGGGACGAGGTGGGGGATTATATGGACTCAGCCTGACCCCAAGGTGCTCACAGTCCAGTTGGGCTGATTAGTCAAGGTCATACGGCAGGGTGACAAGTTTCCTCTCCTCTTACTTATTTTCTTTCTTTCTTTCTTTCTTTGAGATTTTATTTATTTATTTGATATAGAGAAACACAGCTAGAGAGGGAACACAGGCAAGGGGAGTGAAAGAGGGAGAAGCAGACCTCTCCCTGAGCAGGGAGCCGGATGTGGACCTCGATCCCAGGACCCTAAGATCATGACCTGAGCAGAAGCCAGATGCTTAATGACTGAGCCACCCAGGCGCCCCCTTGCTTATTTTCTTAATTTTTGTTATAGAAGTGTAGTTGACCTTCTGTACTCTCCTTTTAAATGGCCAAGACAGTTGTTCTCAACGAATCCATCATTGCGAGGATCTCACAAAATGAAGTCCAAGAGCGCTCAGCACAGCACGGGGCCCGTAGTTGGTGCTCCGTAATGCCAACGGCCGTCGCTATATTTTTATTACCTACGTAATTGGTGGGAAGGGTCTGTGGATTCACTTAAGGAAAGGGGCTTTAAAGCTATAAATCACAGAGCTGCATGTGGGAAGCAGCTTGGTGCATCAGGAAGGCTCAAGATTAGCATGCTTTGGTTCAACTTCTGATGTGCTGTGTGGCCTTGGCCAAGTCACCTAACCTCTCAGAGCTTCAGTTCCCTTGTGCGTGGAGTGGGACCCGAAACGGGCATCCCTCAGGTTGTCGTGAGGACTCCTGAAGCTCTTCTGTGTGCAGCCTTTCCCGTCCCTGCTTCCCTTCTCCCCTTTCCCCAGGCAAGCCCTGGTGTTCATTTACCGCCCGCCCCACCCCCCGCAACCCCTTCCCAGACCTCCATCCATCATCCTGTCCTTTGCGGAGGTTAAGTGGGTCCCCAAGCAGCGAATCCAAACTCTCCCGAAGCCTCTGCCGCACAATGCGGCCCGCTGTTAGCGAGCAACCCGGCTGGCCCGGAGGATTGGGTTTCAGGCGGGCGGCCGGCGCTGGCGGATGCCCAGGCCGGCGGCGGGCAGGCGGGGGACGGAGCGGAGGAACCGGCGTCGCGGGGACTCTCCGCCTGAGCCTGAGAATGAAAACAAGAGCAGGCTCCAGGCAGGCAACCGAGGCAGAGGAGGGCCCCCGGGTGGCAGGAGGACCAGGAGGGGCAGGGGCAGAAGGATTTTACATTAGCTGGGTCCCCTTTCCGTGAGCCTGAGGGCAGACCCGGGGGGTCAGGGGGGGTCGAGCTGGAAAAACACCATGCTGCCTGTTGGCCCGTTTCACCTTAGAAAGCCCGCAGGCTTTCAGGAGGCAGCGTGGGGCTCCTCTGGCATGGCGCCCGCCCCCAGCCCGCTGCCCTTGCTTTGGGCCCAGAGTCTCTTACCCACCTATCTTCATTGGTTTTCAGGGGAGAGGCCTTGGGGAAGCCGATGGGGCTGATCTGGGTTCACATCTAGCTCTGCTTCTTTCTGGCTGTGTGACTTTGGGCAAGTCTCTTAGCCTTTCTGAGGTCGGTTTCCTCATCCTCACAATGGGGACAGTAGGGCCAGCCTTGGCAGGGTGTACGGTATGACTGGCTTGGGGTCAGGCACCAGAGGCGTGGGACATGAAACCGTGATTTTTTCCTCCTGCTTGTGAGGCAGCAAGGCCTGGTGGTTTGCAGAACAGAAGGGGTCAGATCCTGCCCCACCCCTTACTGACCATGTGGCCCTGGGGAAGTTCTCGATCCCTCCAAGCCTCCCTTTCGCCGGAAGCTTGCTCTGGCCACAGTGAGATAGACAGTGTTAATAAAGCACCTCCCTAGCCTCAGCCTTTCTGAGTGTTCCCAGTTTTCACTGTTGCCTTCCCCTGGCAGAGCGCCTGGCTGGCTCAGTCAATTAAGCATCTGACTCCCGATTTTGGCTCAGGTCATGATCTCAGGGTCATTAGATACAACCCCATGTCGGGCTCCCTGCTTAGTCGGGAGTCTGCTTGAGATTCTCCTCCTCCCTCTGCCCCACCCCTACTCATACACACACTCTCTCTCTCTCAAGTAACTAAATCTTTGTGTTTTTTTGTAAGATTATATATTTATTTGACAGAGAGAGGGAACACAAGCAGGGGGAGTGGGAGAGGGAAAAGCAGGCTTCCCACTGAGCAAGGAGCCCAATGCTGGGCTCGATCCCATGACTCTAGGATCATGACCTGAGCTGAAGGCAGGCACTAACAACTGAGCCACTCAGATGCCCCTCAAATAACTAAATAAATCTTAAAAAAAAAAAAAAAAAAGAAAAGAAAAAAGAAAAAAGAAAGTGTACCCAGTGCCTCCTTGGATCTTCAGAAGGGTTTTGTGATCCCCATTTTACAGATGAGGAAACAGGTTCAGAGAGGTGAAGTGACTTTTCCAAGTCACCCAGTTTGTCAATGGTCTTGAGCTTTATCTCCTGGTTCCTGTCTGTTGCCTCCTCTTGGAATTTCTAATATGGATGTGGACCATGGAAAGAGTGTGCCAACTCCCAGCCATTGACTGCCTGTGTTTGAGTCACCGCAGCCCTATTAGTCCCAGACAGAGAAGAGCTGGAGCTGCCAGAAAGGGTCCAGAGCAGCACCAGGCTGATTTGCTACCTGGGCTGTGGGCTGCTGGCCAGTCTGGAGCAAAGACCGCAGGGGTCTGTCCATTTTCAGGAGAGACCACGTCACTCCCCTTCTCAGGAATCCTCTGTAACTCCCCATTGCCTATGGAACAAGACCCCACGTTCTTAGCCCCACATTCAAGAAGGCCCTATAAGTTCTGGCCCCATCCTAAGCTCCCATAGCCTTCCATGAAGCATTTTGCTCCTACTGCACGGGACAGAAACTCTCTCGTGGGGCAAGGTTAAGTGCATGCGCTCTGATGGGTGGCAAACACAGAGGCCGACCTTGAACCATCTCCCGTAACTTCCGTTTTCCCATCTGTAAAGGGAGATAACCAGGTACCTACTTTACAGCTCAGTACGATGAAATGAGGTAATGAATGCTAAACCCGGGCTCACTACTGAGAACCAGTCCTCGGGTCTTACTATTGTCCAAAGGGCCCTGTTCTTTTGTACCCCGTGCTTCTGATGCTGCCGTGGCCCAGATGTGGCATGCCTTTGTCCAGCTCGAACACCGCCTCCACCTTTGCTCATTTCCTGCTCAAAGCTCACTCCTTCTGTCCCTGGTTTCTTGGTCCCCAGCTGAGACCAGCATTCTCACCCTGACTCTTTGTGTTGAAAGTTCCTGTGTCAGGCACTAATCTGGAAGCTCCTTGAGGGAAAATTTGCTGATCTATTTTGCACCCCTAGGGCCCAGCACAGGGCCTGGCACACAGTAGGTAGATTAGATGTTCATGGAGTGACCATGATCTTGTTACTTACCCCAGGAGAATTCAGGGACAGCTTCTAGGAAGAAAGAGCCTTTGAGTTAAGCTATAGAAGAGAAATTAGCCAGGCTAATAAACCTGTAAGCGCCAGGGAAAAACCTGGAACGGTCAAGTGACCAGGGCCATAGCTGCAGAAGGGACGGCAGGGTGGCTGGACATTAGGGACACAGGAGAGCATGGCTGGAAGATAATTAGCTGACCTGGTCAAGCAGGAGCCTTGAAGGCAGGGAGCTAGGGGTTGACTTTTTCTTGCTGGCAGCAGGAGCCCTGAAGGGGCATTAAGCTCTGTTAAGATGTGATCAGACATGGACTTTAGAAACATCACCCAGCTGCTGTGTGGAGGTCAATACAACTACTGTGGGCCAGAACCAATTCTCGGTGCTGGGGATACAGCAGTGGAGGCAGAAACAGAGCTCCCCCAGACTGAGGGCCCTGGGAGACGGCAGATCAGCAGGACTCCCCTGTCTAATGCTCACATGACCATTTTACAGGTGGGAAACTGAGAGCCAGAGGGGAACACCGGCCTGCCTGTGGTTACACCCCAGAGAGTGCCAGAGCCAAGGTTCTAGCCTGGACAGTCTGAGCCGCACTCCCCTAACGCCCTTCCCTCTTTCCTCTCCCATCCTCACTCAGACCCACAGGTCGTCGTGAGTCAGAAGCTGTATTTAGAGTGGCCCTCTCGATGCCTGGCACACAGTAGGTGCTCACTGGAACTTCCTCCCCGTCTCTTTGGAACTTTCACACTGGCATTAGTCCCGACAAAGAATGTCCATGGCCCCCGCAGGGGTCAGACAGAGCTGACCAGGGCTGGATAGGGGAGCAGAGGGCGGCTGCCTGCTCCAGCCTGAAAGAAGGGGGTGGTAGTGTTGGCCAGGGCCTCCTCACGCAGCCACCCCCCTGTCGGCTCCACACTAACGACTTCAGTGTGTCTCCCCTTTTAGCTCAAATATTTCTGAAATGCACACTGCTCATTCACACATAGCCAGAGGGGCCTACGGGCCTCCCCAGCCTGTGCAATCAGGGTCTCCTGATTGCTTTCTTCTGTGCAGTCTCCAGGAAGGAGAGGGGGTGCAGGCGCAGTGGGGCTAGTGGCGCAAAGCCGGTTTTCCCACCGAGGCGGGCTGAGGACCTAGTCTCGGCTTTCTCCGGGGTGCTGAGAATCTGCCTGCACAGCTTCAGTGTCCTCATCTAGCCCTTGGGCTTTTAAAAGATGGCTACAGAGTGCATTCAGGGCTTGCAAGCCAGACCTTTCCACAGGGCTTGCAGTGGTGGGAGGGTCCAGAGGTGAGGAGATGGGCAGTGTGGAGCAGTGCGGAGGTGGGAGGTGGGGCATGCCAGAGTAGTGGGCAGGAATGTGGACAGGTGGACGTGGTCCAGCCAGGGGGCCTCGGAGAGCTGCCAACCATGGTCAACTCTTACTCATCCCACTCCACTGTTGCTCACCTCCTCGCCTTCGCCTCTGCTGTTCCCTCTGCCTCGCATGCCCTTCCCATTCAGCCTCCCCCAACTCCCTCTTAACTCATTCTCTGAGCCTCCATTCGTGTGTCACTTGCTCCAGGAAAGCCATCCCTAAACTGAGCGTTTTCTTCCTCTCCTTCCACACCCAGTTCCCACATCCACGGTACCCCATGCTCATCCCTGTCGTAGTCGTTGTCGCATCGTGTGGTGATTAATTATCTGTGTATAGCGAAAACAGCTTCGCCGGCATGAGGGATTGTCATTGTCACAGTGGGCATGAGATGGGGACACTTTGAGCGCTTCAGAAACAGCTCGGCACAGTCTCGCGGTCCCCAAAGTGTGGGAAGTGAGATGATGTTTAGGTAGTTTTCAGAGAAACATCTTTAATTGTAATAGTGATGTGTTTATTTTCCTTCTTGTTATGGCAAGTAATATCGGTTTCCCATTTATAATAATGATGACTTTTTCCTCTTTAAGATGCACTTAAAAGAAGAGTCAGCTGGAAGAAAAATAGTAACTAAATATAGCACAGGTTGTAGGAGGCAATGGCTGAAGTCAGGCATGCTGGTCTGGTGGAGCAGAACATTAGCCTGGGGATGGGGGCTGATTTCTGCCTCTGACTGTGAACCTCTATGTGCCAAGCCCTGTGCTTGGGGGCAGGTAGAGGAGGTGTGGAGGAGGAGATGATCAGAAGTAACAGTATGTGTGGGGAACAGGGGTGTGACAGAGCTCCACACAGACCCTGCAGCTGGAACACAGCTTGTGAATGCAAAATGTGTGACCTTGGGCAAGTTCCTGAGCCTTTGTAAGCTTCAGTTTTCCCCTCTGTCGAATGGGATGATATCAACTACGTCTTGGCTTTGTTGGAAGAGCATTAGTGAGGATCTCCAGCTCCTAGTAGAAAGGTCTCGCTCTCAGGAACCATGAGTTCTCGCTCCTTTTTGCAGATTTTTGGGGCTGGAGGGAGATGTCTGGGGTGATATGGGGAGAAGGAAGGAAACACTAGTGGTGGAAGGAGGCCTGGTTTCCTGAATCCGCCCAGGTTCCTGGGGCAAGAACTACTAGCCCCAGATTCCCCAGGGAACCGAATATGATTTTTGTGCTCGTTTTGAGAGGAACAAAGAGGAACCTCAGGAAATCCTAAGAAAGCAGCGTCAGACGGACCAGGAAGGGCTCCTCAGAGGCTGCTGTGCTGGAGCTGAAGGCAAGCACCGTCTGGAGTCGGGGGGGGGGGGGGGGAGTCTCAGACCTGCCTTCACTTTCGGGGGCCGCCTCATGAGCCCAGAGGAAATGGTATGTGTGCAGGCACTGGGTCAGCCAAAAAGCGCCACACTCCATGTAAAAAAAGAGTATCTGCCATTCACCGAGGCTCTGCTTTGTGCTGAGCTCCAAGTGAACACACTTCCGTGTCCTTCTGTTCTCCCGGCCCCACTCAGAGGGCACTGTGGCCATATTCCAGGTGAAGAAACTGAGGCTTAGGAAGGTTATAGGTTCAAGGTTACAAGGCAAGTAGGTAGCAGAGCTGGTGCTAGAGTCGATGTCCCTGTGACCTCCCGACCCCTACTTTGTCTGCTCTGCCCACCTGCCTTGTGTGTAGTAGGTGGTGGGAGGTGTTGACACTGAAAAGTAAAAGGCCGAGGGGAAGTTGGGGGAAGAGCACCCATGGGTGTCCTCCTGCCACAGCCCCGAGAGGTAACAGCTTTCCCAGAGGCAGGCTTCCAGGCAAAGCCAGGACGGACACGGGGAGAAGGGAGCCTCTTGCATCCCTCCCAGGGGATCTGCAAATTTCACACTCCCTCTTAGCCTCTTCCTGTCTGTGAGCCAACTAGGCCCCTGACTTCCGGCCTCCTGAGATCCTCCCTTTGCTTGCTACAGGTGGGGCGGAGGCAGAGGGGGGCCGTGGAGCACCCCCCAGACCGAGCTCCCTGGAAGCCTAGAGTCCGTGACTTTGGCTGGTCATTTGCCCTCTCTGGGCCTGAGCTGCCATCCCTACAATGAGGTTGTCAGCTCACAGCCCCTCCTCTGGGCTGCGGAATCCTCTAGTGCTTGGCCTCTGGGTCAGCCCAAGAATTCAGCCACGGGGTGGGGCCACCTGCTTGGCAGGCTTGCCTCCTCCACCGGAGCCCTTTCTAGTCCCAAGCAGAGTCTCCTCTCCCTTGTTCCACACGGCTCCCAGCAGCTGTTCCTCAGGCCCAGGCAGAGAGCCCGGCTTGGCGCGTCTCTGGCTGAGGCCGATGAGAGAAAATAGGTTAAAAGTTCAACCCTTGTTCTCTCTAGGAAGAAAAATCTGTAGCTTTCGGAGTGTGAAAAGGAACCCTTTCTTCAGCTCCAAAGCAGCACAATAGAACTTCCCTCCAATTTGCCATCAAAAAGATGCCCTTGGCACTGGACTCCACCATCCCTGGCACCCCTCCTCCCCGCTCACGGGTGTCCCCCTCTCCTCCCCGCCATGCAAAGGGACATAGTGACCACAGACGTAAGCCACCGGCGGTCATGGGCACACTGCTGTTTCCTCTGTTGTCAACTCATGGGTTCTGACTGGGGTCACCTCTGGCTGAATGCTTCCTCCCATCCGTGCTGCTCCTGTCCCTGTTGCTCCCATTGTGACCTTCACATCGGCCTGAGCCCCATGCACCCTGCCCCCACTAGCCTCACCGGAATTTATCCAGCCCAGGCCATCCATCTAGGTATCTGGAAGTTTATAGGGTCAAGGCAGGAAATCTGCACCTCCCACTCTGCCCCCAACTCCTATGGCATCTTTGGGAAGTCTCTTCCCCTCTCGGTGCTTCAGCTGCCTAATCTTGAAAATGAAGCAGTGGGGCTGGGCCAGGGATAACATCTCCCCCGGCGGGTGTTAGTTTCCTGGCACACAGTGGCTAGGAGCATCATGCGGCCACAGAACACACGGGGATGGATTGTGAGGTCTGCTGGGGTGCAGAAGCGGGGCATAGCAGCAAGTACACCTCACCAGGCCCGCCTGGCTGGGGGGTGTGGAAGGGCCAGCTGTGACCTTCTACTTACTCTCTGCTATTTGTATTCGTGCCTTATCAGCACTACTAGGTTGTGAACAACTCCATAGCAGGGTCTTATTCTTCACTGTTTCCTCTCAGTGCCTGTCCCATAAGAAGCATCAGGACACATTTGTTGACTGAATGCTTGAAAGGGGCCGATTTAAATCCGCTCAGTGCAGTTCAGCTCAAGAAGTATCTTAAATTCCCTGTGGCAAGGAAAGGGGTAGTGGGAAGGGGTCCTGGGCCTTATCTGGGGATGAATAGGGCTCTCTCCGGCCCTGGGGGTCTTCTTCATAGGCTGTGTGGCTCCTTCCTTCCAGCTGCTGGAGTGGTTGTGGGGGGCAAGTGGGGCCCTGGCTGGTTCAGAAGCTTGTTTGAATTTCCTCAACCCTCAGAGGGCAGGTGACAGCCTGGAGCTACTTGGCGCAGTGCTCACCCTCCACACCCGCACCTGCACCCCACTCGTAGGGCCCTATCCTAGGAGCAGTTGACTGAGCGAGCCCCAGTGTGGGGACACCGTGGAGGACTCGAGGTGCCTGGAGAAGGGCGCGGGGTGTCCCTGATAGGAAGTTTGAGAACCAAGGTGGGGTAACTGATGGGGCTCAGCTGGGACCAAAGAGAGGCCTTTGTAAGGGTCACATTCCAGTTTTCGAGAATTTGATGCAAGCTGAACAGCAGACACTATAAGCTTGGCATAAAATTTCCAGGGCTGCCTGGTGGACTCTCTGAAGCCCACCTAGGAACGTCCAGGTTAAGACCCTTCTGTGCTAGCAAGGGAGGGGAGTGGCAGTAGCCAGGCTGGTGGGACATGGTGGGCTGTGAGGAGGCGACCAGGGGCAGAAGGGCTGGAGCTGGGCTCTAAGGGATGGAGCCTGGAGGGGTAGAATCAGACGATTGGCCAGAATGTGGGAGTGGGTGGGATCATGGAGTGGTAGACCTAGAGGGAGGGTAGGCTGCAATGGTACAGCGAGATGATTGATTGGTGCAAAGGAAGTAGGTGGTGCTCTGTAAGGAAGGCCCTTGAGGGGAGGGGGTCTTGGGGTGATTGACAGCACTCAGTAGGTGGGCGGCCGTGACTCTTTGCTTTCCTCACAGAAACGCTGATGGACTCCACAACAGCAACAGCAGAGCTGGGCTGGATCGTGCATCCTCCATCAGGGGTGAGTCGGTGGTCCCCAAACCCTTCCTGGATCCCTCAGAGGACCTTGGGTTCTGCTGTCGGGCCTGGATGCCCCTAAATTCCAGCGTCTTTCCCTCCTTCAGGGCCCAGGGCTGGCCTCTCATTGTCCTACCCTCCTGGTTCCCTACTACTGATGGAGAGCCGGTTACCATGACAACATGCTGGCTGCTTTAAAGCCTTTATCCCAACTTAGGGCGAGGCTGAGAAGTAGGAACTTGCGCTGCCCCCATTTTACAGATGAGGAAAGTGAACTGTCATTTTCTGAGCGCACATTGTATCCCATACTGTATCAAAGAAGCGCCTTCATACACAGCCTCTCCAATCATATGGGGAGGAAACACCTCCATTTACAGGTATGGAAACTGAGGCTCAGGGACTTGTAGCTGCCTGCCGGGGGCGTTGCACCTAGTTAGTGATGGGGCTTAGGTTTGTATCCAGGGCTGTGACCCCCTTTCTGGGCCCCTTTCTGGGTCCCCATAACACAAGGCTCCCCCACCCTGAGCTCTTATTATCACACTTCCATGAGTCCCATACTTTCCTGGGGCCAGTGGTTTGAGCCCAGATAGGCTGAGTCCCTCAGGAGCAAGAGGAGGCACAATTTCAGATTCCTCTTTCTTCCAGCACCATCTTACATACAGGCTATGGGTCCAGACATGCCTGAAATTCTGTCCCAATTCTGCCATTCACCAGCTGTGTGATTTGGGGCCAGTCTCTTAACCTGTTTGAGCTTCAGTTTCCTCATCTATACAATGATGGTGGTGATGTCTTCTGCATTGGACTGTTGGGAGGCTTTCCCACACAGTGTCCAGCGCAGTGTCCAGCGCAGTGCCCGGCAGAAGACGCCCCCCCCCCCCACAATGAGTAGCTATAGTTGTACTCACCATCATCATTGTCACGGTCATCAGTTTTCATATCATCCTCTCCTCATGCCCTTGGGCTCCGGAGACGGCTCTGGGCTTCCCCAGCCCATCCCTTCCCTTCCCCCATCCCAGATCCTCCCACTGGGATTCGGCTGCTGCCCCAAGGAGCTGCATCCCCCCACCCCCCCAGCCCAGGCCTGTGCTCTCAATAGGCAGGGCCCAAGGGTCAGGCCTCTTTCTGCGGCTCTTTCTTGTCACCAGTTTTCCATCTGCGAAGGCGGCCGGGCCCACAGCCCCACCCCAGCAGGAATGAGGCCAGGCTGGGCTGCAGGGCCCCCGGACGCAATTATTTGGGGTGTTTAGGCTGCAGGGCCTCTGCATGTTAATTAGAGAGAGGGGAGAAAGGCAGAGTGCTCTAATTAAGTGCTCTAATTAAGTTCTGAAGAAGAGCAGTGGTTGTAACAAGGGGCTGACTTTGTCACATGGTGCCACCAAAAAAAAAAAAAAAAAATGCAGTGTCGGGAGCTTCGGAGCCGCCATTGACAGGGAGGCTGGGCCAGCAGGCTCCAGCTCGGCCTTCCCCACGGGCAGTGGCCCCTTACAACATGAATCCTCCGCAGCCCCGCAGCCACTCCATGCCCTGCACAGACTTGGCCCAGATATCTGAGGAAGGCAACAGAACAAAGAGCACCGGCTCGAGGGTGACCCCTCTGCCACCGCCGGCCTCACTGCCCGGCACCCACAGTCCCATTTGACAGTTGGGCAAATAGAGGCCCAGCGAAGGGAAGTGACTTGCCTAAGGCCATGCATCAAGTTAGGAGAGATGAGCCAAAATCCAGGACTCTTGGGGTGCCTGTCATTGTGTTTCGAGGCAGCGTGCACAAGCATGGGAACGAGGCCAGGTATGTGTGACCTGGGTCAAGTGGCCTCACTTCCTTCCCTGGTCTCTACTCACTCGCCTGTAAAATGGAGATGGTAACGTACCATGTGGGTACCAGCACCCACCCCAGGCCAGCATGAGTGGGAGACCAGGCCGAGAGGCCCAAGGGTGCCTGGCCTCGCCCAGGCTGGTGGTCCCCAAAGGCCCATGGGATAATCGGCAAGTGTGAACTCTGCAGCCAGAGAGAGCCTGCTGTAAGAGGCCCCAGAAGGATGGACAGAGAGGACGAGAGGGTACTTGAGGAAGGCACAGAATTGTGAGCTAAGGCTAAGCATGTGAGTGAGCTTGGCTTGTGAGGGTCTGGGAGGAGGCGGTGCCTTTCATGGGGCCGGTGCCCTTCATTCCCAGCCTTCCATGGCCCTGCCCAGTGCCCCCAGCAGTGGGGCCTGGGAACTCTCAGCTGCATGTGTGAGAGACAGGCTGGGGCGCAGGGAGAGTGCCGAGGCGCCTGCTGTAGGCAGGAAGGGTGGAAAGTCTCCCTCCAGGTCCCCTAACCGCTTTAGTGGTCTCTTAACCACGTAAGGCCCCAGAACAGACTGCCTGTCTTCCCCATCGTGGGGATAAGGGCTCTTCTTCTGTCAGACTGAGAGTCCCTGAGGCAAGGACTGTGTCTCGCTGGTCAGAACAGGAGCTCCCAGCAGGCAGATGTTCTGACGCCCCCATCAGACTAGTACACCCCAAGCACAAGGTGGTGTCTGTTCTTAGCAGAGAGAATTCCCTCAGGGTGGGCCTCTCCTTTTTTTCCGTTCCAGGTGGGAGCTTCCCGTGTCCCCTTTATGACCCCAGGACTGAGGGTCACATCTCCCATATTAATCAGGGGAAAACCAAGAGCAGGGTGTGTGCCCTTCCCATCAGATTGGCATGTCTTCCTCACAGACTGGGGAATTCCTTGGGGCCAAGGCCATGTCTCTCCCTCAGCTTGGGAGTTCTCTGATGATATGAATCATGTCTCCATCACCAGACTAGAAGATACCTAAGATAGAGTCTGTGCCTCCCCCATTAGACTAGGAGGCCCCCACCCCCACCCCGGTGGTAAAATCCTATGTCCCCCCTTTGGACTGAAAGCATTCCCTGAGACAGGGTCTGTGTCTGCCCCGTAGACAGACAACCTGCGGGACCGAGCCCCCTCTCCCCCCACCTGACTAGCGTTTCACCCACAGTGGGAAGAGGTGAGTGGCTACGATGAGAACATGAACACGATCCGCACGTACCAGGTGTGCAACGTGTTTGAGTCGAGCCAGAACAACTGGCTACGGACCAAGTTCATCCGGCGCCGTGGCGCCCACCGCATCCACGTGGAGATGAAGTTCTCGGTCCGTGACTGCAGCAGCATTCCCAGTGTGCCTGGCTCCTGCAAGGAGACCTTCAACCTCTATTACTACGAGGCCGACTTCGACTCAGCCACCAAGACCTTCCCCAACTGGATGGAGAATCCGTGGGTGAAGGTGGACACAATCGCGGCTGACGAGAGCTTCTCACAGGTGGACCTGGGCGGCCGGGTCATGAAGATCAACACCGAGGTGCGGAGCTTTGGGCCCGTGTCCCGCAGCGGCTTCTACCTGGCCTTCCAGGACTACGGCGGCTGCATGTCCCTCATCGCGGTGCGCGTCTTCTACCGCAAGTGCCCTCGCGTCATCCAGAATGGCGCCATCTTCCAAGAGACCCTGTCGGGGGCCGAGAGCACCTCGCTGGTGGCCGCCCGGGGTAGTTGTATCGCCAATGCCGAGGAGGTGGACGTGCCCATCAAGCTGTACTGTAACGGGGATGGCGAGTGGCTGGTGCCCATTGGACGCTGCATGTGCAAAGCAGGCTTCGAGGCGGTGGAGAACGGCACGGTCTGCAGAGGTAAGGGCTGCGGCGGGGCGGGTGCCGCCCTGCACAGGCACAGAGCTGCAGTCGGCTGCAGACGCGGGCCTGGGGGTGCTCAGGCTGGCAAGGGCAGGGGCCTGGGGCCGACCCGGAGGCACTGTCTGACCGGGCTTCCCAAAGCCACAGCCGATGTTCTGAGTCTTAGAGGGAAACTTTTGAAGAGTGCTTCTAGAATGGCGGTACGCATGTGTCCAATGGAGGTGTGCAAGGTGATTTTCGCTGGCATGGAGATAAACGTTTCTCGTTTTATTTTTTTATTGTTTTGGTTTTCTTAAAGATCTTATATATTTATTTGGCATAGAGAGAGAGGGAGGGAGAGCACAGGCAAGCGAAGCCACAGAGGGAAAGGCAGGGGGAGAAGCAGACTCTCCGCTGATCCGGGGCCTGATGGGGGACTCGATCCTAGGACACCAACGTCATGACCTAAGCTGAAGGCAGACACTCAACCAACTGAGCCACCCAGGTGCCCCCCCCAAACGTTTCTCATTTTAATTATTATGTGAATATTAACAACAGCAAGCAGTGCTGTATGTCTTCATTTATAAAAGTGATGTCGTTTCATTGTGAAGGAAATAAGGCCTAGTAAATAACAGGGGTAAGTCAACATTTATTGGACTTTCACTGCATCCGTCAGTACAGGCCAGGTTCAACGAAAGTAACCAAGTAGAAGTTCCTTTCTTACTCAGTGCTGCCTATCCAGTGGGGGTCGGCTGGAGAGTCCCGGCTCCCTGGGAGCCTTATCCAGGAAGTGTGATTCCAAGCCCACCCCTTAGCCACCGTGCCACTTGGGGTGATTTAAGGAGAAGTCCTAAGTAAGCAATAGTGCTATTTGGTCGGGGCAAGCATGAGAAGTTTGTAAGAGGGACTGCTTGGTCCCAAGAAGGCTGTGAAGGTGGGCAGACCTGGGTTCAAATCCAAGCCCTGCCTGTTATTAGCTGTGTGCCCTGGGCGGTGCATAAGACCCTCTTTCTTAGGGTACTTGTGAAGACTCGACAGTTCAGGACTGGAAAGTACTTACAGTGGCTTGTAGGAGCTTAATAAATATTAACTAAAGGAGATGTGATGTCTACGAAACCCGGCCCAGTACGGGTACTCCGCATGTGAGCTGGGTAGTGATTTAAAGCCTACTTGTACCACCTCCTCTTGCCTTCCCTGTTGGGATCAGATCCTGGGGTTCTCCAAATGCCTGGCTAAGAGTTTGGACCCGATTCTGAGGTCGTGTCCCCCATCGCTGTGGCTCCTCTCTCCGTGATCTGAAGCAGCGTTTTAGAGGTCCCCGGGAGAAAAAACAGGGGTGCCCGAGAGAGCAGCGACAGCTGTGCTGTCAGGAGATGGTGGCTATCTGGGCAGAGCATCCGTGGTGCTGGGATCAAGGGATGTGAGGAGGGTGAATGAGAAGGATGGCTTAAGCACACAGGCTGGAAAGGGGGAAGGAGGGAATTCCAGCTTCGTGGGGAGCTGATGCTCCTGGAAAAGAACCAGGGATGTTGGGTGAAAAGGCTGTTTCTGGGGAAGATAACAGAGCTGGTTTTCTGTACTTGAGTGGAAAAGGGCACAGCCTTGGGAGGTGGTGGGCCCGGGGGCGGGAGGGCTGTGAGAATCAGCCCCTTGTTGCTCATTATTTATTCGCTCATCAAACCTCCCTCGCACCTGCTCTGTGTCAGACCTTGTGTAGATCGTCAGGTAAGACAGAAGAACACAACTATGACGCTGCCTTCTAGGGGCCACAGTCTAGCAGGGGAGATGGGCTGGAAGCCAACGAGGGAGGGAATGCCCTTGACTGGCTTTGACTGGCGTAGTGCAGTGCATCTGGGCTGGGGGGACTGGTAGAGGGAGGTGGGGAGGTGACACAGAGGAGGTGGCATTGGGGCGGAGTCTTGGGAGAGGGATATGTTGACTAGGTGACCTGGGCCTTCCAGAGGAGGGATCTGCAAGGATCTGGGGATGTGAAGCAGTGTGTCCTGTTGGGGGGACTGGTACCATGTCTGGTACGGCTATGGCTAAGGGCTCGGGAGCAATGAAGGAAGAGCTGTCCCTGGAAGGTGCCGAGATGAAGAGGTACTTGAGTTCCCCACTGTTGCCCAACAAGTCACCCCAAAATGTTGCCGCTGAAAGCAAGCACTTGTAATCTCCCAGTGTCTGAGGGATCCAGGTACGGCTGAGGGGGGTGCCTCCGGTGCAAGCCCTCTCCTGGGGCGGTCGAGTCATCCGACAGCCGCGCTGAGGCGGGGTCTGCTTCCACATCTGCCCACACAACTGTTCACAGGCTTCAGTCCCTCACCGCCAGGACTCCCCCGGAGCGACTTGACTCGAGAGATTTTGAGAGAGCACCCACAATAGAAACCATCCCCCTTTTACGACCTCGACTCAAAGTGGTATCTCTTTGCTTCTGCCGTATTCTCTTTGTTAAAAGCCAGTCCCCCAGTTCAGCCCCCTCTCCAGGAGAGGGAACTACATGGGGTGTGAGCACCAGGAGGCAGAGTCACCAGGGCCAGCAGAGAGGTTTCCTGGCACAGGCAGGTCCTCCAAGGCTGAGCTTCTCCTTGCAACTAGACCCTGGCCCCCTCCAACCCGCCTCTCCGGACCTCTGGCCTGCCCACCCCAGGCCCAGCCAGCCAGCCACTGAGTATCAGTGGAGGCCAGTCAGGGTGTGATTAAAGAGCTCAGGAAGCCGGAAAGACATCAGCTGATGCTGTGGCTGTGCTACGGGCACCCAGACGTGGGGCTGCTCCAGCCCAGGTCCTGCAGGCTCTGCCCCCACCGGCCGGGGGCGCAGAGGAATGGTGGTTGGCAGAGCACTTCCTCCGTTTCCAGCTCAGGCATTCTCGGCCTTGACTCTGCCTCAACGTCCATCCGAAAGTTCATTGAAATGCAGATTCCTGGGCCTGGTGCTAACGTCTCCCCCCGGTCTGGTTCTGTGGCTCTGAGCTAGGGCCAAGAATCAGCATTTTTAAACAAGCAGCCCTCATGCTTCTGTAAGAGGACCATAAGCTCAGACATGTAACATGGTAACATAGCCTCGGTCAGACAACAGGACGCAGGGCCAGATGGATGACCCCGGGCCCAGCCCCCGCAACCACCCCGGGGAGCATCCACCTTGAGGAATGGGAGGGGTCGTCAGCAGAATCTCTGGGAGAGTGTAGTTTGGGAAGATCCATTTAACACCGAAACATAATTTGATAGGAAAATTCCATTGCTTTGTTAATACAAATTTGAGAAGATAAAGCTGGAGAAAGTCTACCTGACAGATGGCAAGCAGGTGAGTCCTCAAGGGAGGGGCACAGCCATCCCGCAATGAAGGGCTGGGAGCTGCCTGCACTCTGAGTAGTTCCCAAAACTGTAGACCACACTGAGGCAATGTGACCAGCTTCCTCCAGGGCTAACTGTGTGCAGGACAAAGTGGGGAAGGGAAGGGCTGGAGAAGCCAGTCAACCACTCAACAAACATGTATTAAGTACCCTCTCTGTGCCACTGGCCCTCCAGCCAACACAGAACATCCCCGATTTACGATGGTTTGGCTTACAGACATCCAACTTCTCATTTTTCAACATTCGAGGGTACTGTCATGATGCAGACCCCATTCTTCAAAGTTTGAATTCTGATCTTTTCCTGTTCTGCTGACAGCTGGTCTTATACTATCTCCTTACACTGGGCAGTCCGCCACGCGTTTGCGGGGTAAACAAGCGATCCACATGCATCCCTTCTACACACATGCGACCGATCTTTTTCCCACGTTCAGTGCTGTATTCAGTCAATTGCGTGAGATGCAACAAGCTTTGTGTTAGACGATGTTGCTCAACTGAGCATGCTTCAGGTATGCTAGGCTAAGCACTGATGTTTGGGGGCTTAGGGGTGGTAAGTGAGTTTTCCACTCAAAGGATTTTCAACTTACAGTGGGTTTATCAGGACGGAACCCCATGGTAAGTCAAGGCAGATCTGTATATATTGAGGACCATTTATGAGCCAGGCACATAACAGTGCTGGGGAATATGGATGGAAATGAGAGGGATACATTCGCTGTCCTTCCAGAATTTTTGGTCTGAGTTGCTGGACAGAAGAAGATGGAGGGGAAAAGTTAGTGAGCAGATAAATAAAATAGTTACAAGCTGTGATGAATGAAAAGGGGGGAAAGATCAGCAGTGGAGAGAGCAAAGGAAGACTCGCTTTAGCCAGGTGGGCCAGGGAGGTCTTCTTGGAAGAGGTGTCATTTGAGCTGACAGTGGCCGCCCTGGGAAGGCTGGAGGAGAGCGCCTGAAATGCAGGATTTGGCTCACTGGCTCCCGGGTGAGCAGGGGACTCGGAAGAAGGCAGAGTATGGTCCTTCCAGAAATGAATTATATCCAGTCAAAGCACTTTGAGGATATGAGAAAGAATGCATCTTTTCTGACTGGAGGTCTAGGAAGGCTTCAAGGAGGAGGTGGCATTTGAATTAGGCCCTGAAGAGTGAGTAGGATTTGGATAGGTGAAAGAAGGGATGTTATTGTAGGTCAAGGAACCAACTACATCAATAACGGCCCCAACTTATGATAGAGTAGGGTGTGTTTGGTGGGCATCCAGTGCCTTCCCCGGGGCATGTGTCGGGGTATGACTTCTTCCTACTCATGCATCTGTTCACTTTTTATTGGGCGCCTGATCAGGACCTGCACTGGCCACACAGCTGCCAGGTAAGGGACTCCGGGGACTTTCTTCAGAAGAACTCTGGCCCCCTCTCTTCCCTAAGTCTCATCAGCATCGTGGTCCCCACTGGGGTTTGCCACCAGCCGATCTGTAGGGGGGGACCTGGAATTCCTTCCCTGTAGCAGCAGCTCCCCTCAAGTTCCCAGGTCTGTTTGCCTGACTCTTTCCAGATGTTCGCGGGCTTGATGGGAAAGGTGCCTCTGCCTCAGTGTCTCCAAGTTTGTCTCTGTAGCCCTATTGCTCCTGGTCTCTCCCTCCCTAGCTCAGCCCCTACTCCGCCCCTACCCATCAGATTCCCATCCTAACCCCTATTGGTGGCCCTGCCCTCCTCCCTCCCAAAGGCAGACCCACAACTATAACCGATCTGGGGGCAGCTCCACCGTGGTCGTGATTGCTGCATGCTATTGGGGCATAATGGGATTTTTAATATTTAGCTTGGACAGGGAGAGGGGCTGTGAGCCAGTGGGGAGGGGTACGGGGGTGAGGGGTGGTTGCACGCACATGTTGATTCTCTGGCTCCAGCTTAGACTCCCAATTTCCAGCTGCTGTGCTTCTCACAACCTCTCCCTCTCCTCCACCCTGCCCTGCCTGGCAGCCCCCAGCTCTGCTCTCCCCCCACAGCTGTGGCCTCTTCTTGACCTTGGCCTTGGAGACCTGGTTTCAAACCCCAGCTCTGCCTAACTATGTGACCTTGGGCAAGCAACTGACCCTCTCCCAGCCTTTGTTTTTTCCCATCTGCAAAACAGGATAAACACGAAAGGCTGCTGTGCAGAGTAAATGAGAAAATACTTAGAAAAGTGTTATAAAAATAAGAACAGGAACCTCTACCAACACTGTCTTCTGCTACGAATGTTTGGGTTTTTTTTTTTATTTTTTTTATTTTGGGGGGTTTTTTTTGGTCTCTGATGAGCTTTTTATTTTGAGGAAAAACAAACTTTTTCTTATCACAAAAGCAATGTAGGTTCATTGTAGAGTCTTTAGAAATTATTGAGAAGCAAAAAGGAGAAAAGTGAAATCATCCAGAGAGAGCCACTGTCAACAGGCTGGTGGAGATCCTATTGGGTGTGTTTACACAATTGATTATGTTTAAAGAAAAAGTGAACTTCCTGCCAAAAATACACAATAGTTTTTGACTGATTAAAATTTTGTGGACGCTTTCCCATGTCATGTTAGATCTCAAGGATCGTTTTGGAAGGCTCTTGGAATTCCATAGGAAGGATGTGTCATAATTTATTCACCAACCCTCTGTTGATCGACATATAGATTGCTGGCCGTTTTTCACTATCTTAACAGGATGCATGTCACTGTCCCTGTATTTTTGTCCACTATTATTAGTATTTGAGTAGGTATGTTTCCAGATGTGTAATCATGGGGTCAAAAGATATGTATGTCTTTTAGAGCTTTGACGTACACTGCCAAGTTACTCCCCGGAAAGGCACAGGGCAGGTGCCTCCTGGCGGCAGACTTCCAGAGTGCCCTTTTCCCTGCAAGCTCGCCAGCAGGAGATATTCTGCCTCTCGCTTTATTTTCTGCTTTTCTCTCAGAATCCTGCATTCCCTCAGCCAGGGTAGGAAGGGTTGGGTCCTGGGCCACGCTCAGGGTGGCCTCCTTCCTACCATGCTCTCAGCTCCAGCCCTCCCCATAGAGGCTGGACCCGTGGCTCCGATGCATCTGGCAAGTCCGTGGGGTGGGGTGTGGTCAGTCTTGGGGTGAGGAGGAGGGAGGCCGCCAGCTGGCAGGGCCTGTGCTGGCTGGGGAAAGGGTGTGAGGGTTGGAATGCTGAGTGGGTGGGAAGAGAGGCCCAGACCCCCACACAGAATTTCTGCTGCATCTCTTTAAAGGCAGGATGGAGATGCCTAGCTGGGGGAGGAGGGCGCTAACAGACACCCCATCCAGACCCCCAGGCTCAGGCCAGGCCTGAGACCACACAGGCCAGCCTTTTGAGAAGAGGACTGAATGGGAAACCTGGCCAACACACTTAGATTATTCAGTTCTTGGTTCTTAAAAATTGAAGGGCCCCTTTCCTCTACTTCCCCTCATATATGCTCTCAAAGCATCTTTGTGTGAAGCTGTCTATCCATCTGTCCATACATTGGTCCATCTATCCAGCCAGCCAGCCATCAGAAATTCACTAAACACCAGCTTCTGATTTTTTTTTTCTTCTTCTTAGAGAGGTTAGTGATGTCTTTACAGAGGACCAGGAGGCTTACACATAAATATGCCGTGCTGTGCCAGGCATGGGGGGTTTTTGGAAAGATCATTCATGGACCCTGCCCTCAGGCAGCAGCCAGTCTAGAGACATCAACTGCAGAGAGTGGAGATGGGAACAGAGGCACCTGACCTACCCAGGGGAGCATCAGCTGGCTCAGAGGAAGGCTTCCAGGAGGGGGAGCTGTGTAAGTGGAAGCCGAGTGAGGGGCAGGAATTAGCCAGGTGAGGGGGAGGAGGTGCAAAGACCCAGAGGCAGGCAGAATGGGTGTGCTTAGAAAGGGAGGGAGGGCTACTTCAGCCCAGTTTCCTCTCTAAGTCAACCAAGTGGAAGGATCTGGATATCAGGGTAAGGGATGACATGGTCCTCATATTCCCTCAGGGGTCTGGAGAGGAAATATTGAACACTTATGGCCCCTGATACTCATAACACTGCCTCCGTACCAGGAACCTACTGTGCACCAGACCCTGGGCCAGATGTAGGGAATGCCAAGATGACGATGGCCCTTCTTGCCCTCCTAGAGCTTCAAGTCGGGGGACGGGGAGGCGAAATGGCTGTGTCTGTAACTATAGCCTTGGAACACTTAGGAGGGAGTCAGAGGAAAGCTGGGGAGGCTACCTGGAGGAGGAGCCATTTTCCCAGGGCTTTGGAAAATGGAAGGAAACAAAGGCAGCAACTAGTCCAGAAAAAGATGATCAGAAATGATACTGGCTTTTAACTCTGGTTTCTTGCTGACAACCCCCTGAGATAGAAGGCAGCCAACCAGGGGTCAGGGTGGGGAATGGGGAGAGGAGAAACATTGGCTAAAGGACAAGAGTAGAGGGGCTGCCAGGCTTTTTAGTTCAAGGCTGCAACCGGCTGAGTGACACAGAGACTGCAAGGAGTCCTGAGGGCTAAGACTGAAGTCCCTCCTATACTCTATCCCTAGCACTGTGTCCCTTGCATCGCTCCATTATCTTTTGGAATCTTCTGTTGATAAGAGTAGCTTATGATGATAATGACTGAGGTCCAGGGAGGGTCCCACAGTTGCCGAAAGCAGTGGTGGCAGAATGGGAATCTGGCTTTCTCCAACTGCTAGAACAACTGATTAACCAGAATGGGCGAGGCCTGAATGTACTCTGTCCTGTTCACCCCCCAGATTATGGGGCGGGGGGGGGGGGGGGGGGGGGGGGGACTGAGAGGGGGAAATGAAAGGTCTGACAAATAACTGAAGGAGGGACTCTTGTTCAGGACTGTGGGGCCACCCTGCTGGGGCAGCAAGGAGGACTTCAGGGCGGAAGAGGAAGGCTTGTGCTGGGCCTTGAAGGACAAGTTGCTTTCCTGTGGAGATGCTGGGCACAGTGGAGTGCCGTCCCAGGGCAAAGGCTCAGGGGTGGAGAAGAAGCCCCTGGGGGTCTCTTCTGCTCAGAGGGAGAAGGCCTCCAGGAAGGAGAGCTACCCACTTGTGGCTAACTTCTGGCCACGCAGAAGAGCCCATGACCCCCACACAGCCTTTACCTTTACTCACCTTTTATCTCTAACTGCACACTAACCTTATTGAATGCCCGCATCCGAGTGGGAAGCAGACTGGGGCCAATGGCTCCTTGGAGGTGACAGAGGCATGCACTCTCGTGCCCCCCACTTTTCTCCTGCTCTCGCAAGTGGCAGGAGGGCTCTGTGACCGGCACTCAGCACTCACATTTGTTAGGGGCTTTCCGTGGACCAGGCAGCACTCACCCAGGGTCTCGCTGACTCTCAGTCCCCCTTGGGGTCAGGGATCATCATTCCTGCTTTAGAAAAGAGGAAACTGAGGCTTAGAGAGAGTGAGCAGCTTGTCTGAGGTGAGCCGGTTAGGAACGGACAGAACGCAAACCCAGGCCACCTGCCCCTGGAGCCCACATGCTGTCCTCTCTCCACCCCCAGCCTGGCAGGGGACCCTGAAGGCACCTGGTTGTGGTGTGGTCCCCGGCTGTCTCCACAGCGCTCCAGCAAGACCATAAACAGTTGGGGAAGCCCCCCTCCCTCCAGCCGCCGCCTTTACATCTGGCCAGAGAGAGGCCCGTTTATTGAGGAAGTTTATGCATTTAACAGTTTAAGCCTCTCTAAGCCTGTGGTACAACAGGATTTGGGAGCCGTTAACAATTCTGTGTGGTTAAGAGATTTTCATTGCTCTGCGGCAGCTGGCTCAGGCCTCCACCCCGCCCTGCCGGGGGGACCCCACTCCCCAGGGCCCTTTGTCCTCAGCCTCCATCCTGCTTTTTCTCCCTGTTCCCCAGACACAGAAACTTTAGGGATGAACTTTGACCTCAGAGGAGAGGCAGGCCCAGAGAAGGGAATTCCGGGAGTTGGCCAGGGGCACACAGCAGGTAAGAGGCTTGAACTGGCCTGCCGGCCTGCCTCCCCTCCCCACCCCAGACTGCTTTCCTGGTGGAGATGGGGGCCATCGCACCGTTAATTCCTCGCCGCAGACCTGACAGAGCCCCTCCAGGAGCAACCGTGTCCCATCCTTACCAGGGCCTCAGACAGGCAGGGGGTGGTGGGTGACTTGCCCACGTTCCTTCACCTTGTCAGGGACAGAGCCAGAATCAGAACCCAGGCCTCCCGAAGTCCTAATGGGAATTCTTCACACTCCACCAAACTGGTGGGGTTTTTTTCCATAGCCCGGGGGGGAAATGCCATTTGTAATTATAATGTCTTACATATGTACAGTATTTATTTACTTACACCCTGCCTTGTTCCAGAAAAGATTAGAGGCTGCTCTTCTACAGCATTTGGGCCTCACTCTATGACATACTTTGATCTGCATGCTGCACACAGGAGAGAAGCAAGGCGAAGGTTACAATCGCCATTTTAGGGACAAGGAAAACTGAAGTTAAGAGAGGACCTAACCTTCCCAGGGTCACACTGCACGTTAGGACGGAACCAGGACTGGAACCCGGGGCTCTTGGGCTCCCTCTAGAGCCCCTTGTCGTCTCTGAGATGTTCAGAGACACAGCTTCCATCCTTTCCCTCCATCTCTGTAGGGATGAGACCCCAGGGCCCCCCCGAAACACTGCAGGGGACCATGGTCTCTATCCTGGGTGGAAACAGGTGGTCTGCCCTGGGGAAGAGTGGAACAACCTGCTTCTGACAGCCATGCCAGATGAGCCAACTCATGGCAGCAGACCAGCTGGGGCCCCTCTGAGGGTGGGCGGGGCTTAGGACTCCCACCCTGTCGGGTAAGTCTGGCCCTCTGCGCCTCCCCCAGGCCCTTCCAGGCTTTTCCCACAGAGCCCCATGGAGGTTGCATGATGCTATTGTTTTAATCACATGGATTTGTTCGCGGCCCCGGTAACTTGTCTGCCCAGGCCCGCAAATACACATGGCTATTGCATGGGCGTCCAGACAACACACTCGCTTTGTCTCCTGCCCTCTCTGCTCCCTCACGTGAAGGGCCCACAGTGGCTGATTACCAGCCTCATGGTTATGGAAACTGAGGCCCAAAGATGTCAGACAAAATGACCTGTCCAGGGACCCAGCAACCAGCCAGGGTCCTACTCCAGCTCCCTGTACCTCCTGCCAGACCCCAGTTGTAAATACCAGCGACAAAAGCCCAGGGAGGAAGGGGCACACGGCCGGTGGAACACCTGCGAGTCATCAGACCTTCTGCCCTAGGCTTGGTGTAGGATACTTCACAGAATCCTAACAGGCGTCAGAAGTTGGCTACAGCCGGTACTATCATTTTTAGAGAGGAGGAAGTGAAGACTCAGAGAGGTTAAAAAAACCACCCAGGATCACACAACTAATGAATGATGAGCCAGAAATGAAATCCAAAACTGGTCCTTTTTCCCCTAGAATATATGTATAGTGTTTCATTGTTAGTAAAATTTTCTCAGAGTTCTTTTTTTTTTTTTTTTTGAGTTCTTACTTCATTTGATTCTCAAGAACCTAGGAAATATGAGGGTCTTACCCCCACTCTTCAGATGAAGTTAAGGCTCAGTGAGGTGGAGTGAGCTGCCCCAGGCTCCTGGCTGGGAAGGGTCAGAGCTGGGACCACGGCCGGTTGCCAGGCCTGTTGGACCCTGGTGCCCAGCCACTGACCCTCCCAGCCCCCATCCTTGCAGCTCAGTCCTGTTCCAAGGCCTCTTTTGAACACACTCACGCCACACCTCTCCCTCATCATTCCGTTAAAACTGCTCAAAATTGGGGCGCCTGGGTGGCTCAGTTGGTTAAACATCCAACTCTTGGTTCCCACTCAGGTCATGATCTTGTGGGTTGTGGGATCAAGCCCCACATCAGGCTCAGCACAGATTCTGCTTGGGATTCTCTGCCCCTACCCATACCCACCCCACGCCTGTACTCTTTCTCTCTTTAAAATACATAAATAAATAAATAAATAAATAAACAAACAACAAATAATTTTTAAAAAATCTGCTCAAAATCAGGACCACCTATAACATCCACATCACAGATCAAGGGTTGGTTCCCAGGCCTCGGCTTCCCTGACCTTCCACGGCCTCTGACAAAGTGACCACTGTGTCTTCTGGGCCCACGCTGTCTCTTGGTGTCCCTGCTGCCTCTCTTTGTGCTTCGTAGCCAGTTACAGCTCGTCGTCACCTCAAAGGACCCAGTGCCGAGTGCCTGGCCTCCTCTTCTCTCTCCTGTCTGCGGGTGATTCCAACCAGGCCCCTGGCTTCAGATGCCCTCTCTGGGCTTATCTCCAGCCTGGACCCCATCTCTGAAACCAGATTCGTGTAACCCAACTACCTCCTGGACATCTCCACCCTCCTTCCCTCCTGCCCACCCTGAAGCCAGAGCTCCATCTAAAAATTAGGGGCATTGGGCACCTGGGTGGCTCAGTGGGTTAAAGCCTCTGCTTTCAGCTCAGGTCATGATCTCAGGGTCCTGGGATCGAGGCCCGCATCCAGCTCTCCTCGACAGGGAGCCTACTTCTTCCTGCCTCTCTGCCTCCTTGTGATCTCTCTCTGCCAAATAAATAAATAAAATCTTTAAAAAAAAAATTAGGGACATCATTACCTCTCCTCCGCTCAGAACCCCCAAAGGCCCCTCATCTTACACTGAGCAAAAGCCAAGGTCCCACAGGCCCTACAAATCTGTCCTTCCCTTCTGTGTCTCTGAGAGCTCCCTCCTTGCTTCCTCCACTCAAGACACACAGGTCTCCTTGGTGGTTTCTTCTGCCTAGAATGTTCTTTTGCCAGCTAGCCCTCTCAACTTCTTCATCTCTGCCCGAATGTCACCTTCTCACCAAGGCCCCCCACTGCTGTGCACCTCTGTGCACACACACGGTTGTGTACCTCCTGCCCCCCTTCCCTGCTTTATTTCTCTCCATGATCCTTATCCCATCAGACACACTGTGCATTCACTTGCTTGTTCCTTTGCCACTTGTCTCTCCCAGCGAGAATGTGCACTCCTTAAGGACAGTCATTTCTGTCTTATCCGCCACTGCATCTGCTTTCTAGAGTAGAGCTAGCTCCTAGGAGCTACTCAATAAAGATTTATTGCAGAGCCCACTCACCTTGTCTCAGAGACTGGATCTTGCCAACCCCGATGTCCAAGATGATGCTAACAAAGACCCTTGGTGAGGCTGAGCTTACTACCACCTCCAGTGAACTCTGTGGGGACCAACATGGCCAGGATGCCCAACAGGTCTCTCTTTTATTGAGACAGATGTTTCTAGGCGTGGATGGAGGGTCCTTATTCTTGATACTCTGCATTTCTCATAAAATTCCAAATCCTCCTTGGAGCTGGGGGCCTCAGACAGCATATTCCCATCTTACTCGTGTTCTTACATCAACATGTAATTCCATTTCTCTCCAGGAGCTTGGGGGCACCCACCGTGTGCTCAGGTCTCCGCAGAGAGGTGGAGGAGAAGGGGAGGAGGTGCCCAGCAGCCCAAGTCTCTCCTGGTTGTGGGTTCAGGCCCTGACCTTGCTGCCTAAACTCAGTGGGTCAGAGCCACAGGCTCCTCATTGTTCAGTGCAGCCAGAAGTCCCAGCTTTGCAGGGTCCAGGAGAGGCTCAGAGGAAGAGCATTCAGAAGGCAAGGAAGGGCCGGGGAGAGGAGGGGGTGCTCCTGCTTCAGGAAGGAATGTTTCTCAGGTGGGCACTAGTCAGTACCCTGGCAGATCTCCTGGAGCACCGGCCGTGTTGCACATGTCTCAGGAGACAGGGACCGGTTGATAATACCCTCTTGGTTACTAGCAGCAAGTCTGGGCAAACAGCAGGTGCCTAATACATACTTGTGGAATGACATCATTTTAACCAGACAGGGTGCTTTTACTGAGAAGCACAGGGTCCAAATTTGGGCTCTGCCCCCGCCTTGCCCTGGGTTCCTGGCATTGGGCACAGCACCCAGCAGGTGGCCTGTGGTCAATGCCTGGAACATGCTATCTAAATGCTCAAGGCTGTTACCAACCCCTTTCATGGAGGAGGGAAGTAAAGTTCAGGAGGGCAGGTGATTTGCTTCAGGCCACACAGCAAGTAAGACCCCATAACCCTATTAATGCAGTGGAGTGTGGGTAGTGGGCTGGGTGAGCCTTGTAGGCCATTAGAGCTCTGTCCACCTCTGTCTCTATGTCCTCAGCAAATTCTGGGCCCAGAGCCTCACATTACTCTGACCTCTTCTAGGAAACCAGACTCTAAATTTCTTCACTTAAAGGTGTTGCCATCTGTTTAGCAACATTTTAAAGACCTAAGAGTAGCGCTTGCCTTTTTGCGCTGCCTGGGCGGCCCTGCGGCTTTGGGAGACCTGCATCCATATCCCTGGCAACCCCAGGCCTGGGCTGCCCTCCCCCTCCCCCTGCTGTCAGAACTGTCTGTCTGTGGGAGCTCTCTGGAGGCCTGGGAGGGGTGTGCGTGCACACACGTGCTGGGTCAGCGCAGAGCATCCTGGCATGTGTGCAGGCTTGCGCACGTGTGTGTGCACGCATGTGTGCACACACGCATACTGTGCATGCATGCATGAGTGTGCACGCACATGTGTGTGCACCCGTGCATGTGTGGCTGTGCGCATGTGTTTGCATGCATACGTGTGTGGTTTTGCACTTGCCCCATTTGGTGTGTGAGAGTGTTCTCTGGGCCTGCCAGGAGTGTTTGTGTGTCTGTATGTGTACAAGCACACCCACTGACCCAACATATACGTGTGCAGCTAGAACATTTCTGAACGCATGAGCAGGTGCGTACATTTCCAGGGTAGGACATATACATGCTCTTGTCCAAGCAGGTCCCCCTGGGGCCCCACCGCAAGTCATTATTGCCCCTGCATTTGTGTGTGCAGGGCAGCGCGCACTCATGCGTGTGCTGCATCAGCAGGATCAGGACGTGTAAAGGAAGGCGTGTGCCACATCAAACAAGTGTGTGCATCCATGTGTGCACGTGAGTGTCCTGTGTATTTGTGCACGCCCGCCCGCAGGAGGTCCAGCCCAAGTGTATATACCCATGTGTACGTGTCCCTGTCGTATCAAGCGAGGGGTACATGCACTTGACAGTGGGTATTTGTGAGCGTGCGTGTGTGTGCGTGCAGTGGGTCAACTAGCAGACTATGCACACACGTGCGCACGCGCGCGCGCACACACACACACACACACACACACACACACTTTCCACTTTCTGGGGGCCAGGCTGTCAGGGCCATTGATTTTCTGTCTCTTAGAAATTCCCTTTGAGGTCCTCCTCATGTCTCTTTCATGAACCAAAGTCAGCAGTCGAAGTGTTCTTAAAGCAAAGGGGGCCCGTTTTGTAGTGAGGCTGGCCGGCCCGCCTCCCTGCCACTGGTTGTGAGGGTTACACGTATATGCAGAACCTGCTTAGCATTCATGGGAAAGCAGGGGGGGCCCTGGGGGGCACTTGGCGAGAGTGCGGGGCTGGGGTCAGGGTCCTCATCCCAGCTCCCCTGTTTTCTAATCGGCTGGCCTCGGGCACTTCCCTTTACTTCCTGGAGCCTGGAGTCCCTTGTGTGCCGAAGAGGGTGGAAAAGCGTGATGACGAAGCCCCCGCCCAGGCTGGGGATTGTCATTCCTCTCACATGTGTCTAGGGTGTTACATTTATGCAGCATTTTCTCCTTCTCCCCGGGAGAGAGGCTGTGTCTATACAATAGCTCAAAGCCAGGTGGCTCCTGGACAGACCAGTGGCGGAGCCGTGGTTCTCCTATGAGAGAAGGAAGGGCACATGTGACCTGGGCACCCTGACTGTGCACAGGCCCTGTGCACCAAGGACTGGGCTGATGTCACTTCTGTGTCACTAATGTCTCCGGCCACTGCCCTCTGTGGCAGCTGGTGTTATCCTCATCCCACCAAGGAGGAAACTGAGGCCAGAAAATCTCGAGGACTTGACTCAGGGGTAGTAGGTAGCAAGCCAGAATGGGGACCCAGGTCGATCCATCTCCTGAGTCTTCCTGCCGCATTCCAGGAACACTTCCCAGAGCCGGCAGGAGTAAGAGGCCAGGCCTTGCAAGATTCCCAGATCCCCAAGGTGGGGGGGGGGCGGGAGCAGGATGGTGCATACACCCAAGGCACAGTGTGAGCAAGGTGAGGAAAGCACCAGGCTGGAGTAAAGCAAGCCCAGGCTGTCTCTGCCGCCCCCGCCTGCTCGGGCTCTCCCTGCCCCTTCCCCCTCCAGATGGGGTTCCCTCCCACCCCTCGAGCTGGGGTCTTTGTGGCCCAGGAAGAATGCCTCTCTTTATCTCCCCAATGCCCCTTCCCTTTGATTCTCTTCTCTCCAGCGTTTCTGCTGACCTCTGCGTGTTGGGAATCCAATTAGAGGAGCGGACAGAGAGAGTGACAGCCGTGCGGAATCCCGCCTCGGCCCCTCTGAGCACGCCCGCTGGAGCTGTAGGCAGGCCAGCCCTGCTTGTCATGCTGGGCCCTGCGCAGGGCTTTGTGGGGATTAGCTGCCCAGGGTGGGGGTGGGGGCCGCTCTGCAGATGGGACCAGAAGTGATGCTGGTGAATGTCACGTCCCAGTGGAGAGTGGAGGAAGGCCCCACTGCTCAGTGCGGAATCCAGCTGGGGGAAGGGGGGGCCAGGGAGGTGGGAGGTAGGCAGGCTAGCTCAGTAAGGAGTGGCCACCCTGACCTGAAGGGGTGCTTGGGGGAAGTGAGGGTCCAGTTGAGCCCTTTGGTTCCCCATTTGGGGCCTGGAAGGTCAAGGCCCAGAGCTAGACTGAAGAAGAGCTGGCCACCAAACTTGGGTCTGCCTACCATGGGGGACAATATGAAAACATCCACCTAGAGGGGCTCTCGGGGCTAGGAGGAGCTTTTGGTGCTGATGTGATTGCAAGGATGGGCTATTGTCTAGAAGTTTCTTTTGCTAAATACTTTACATATAATGGGGGTGGGCATCCCAACTAATGGGGAGTGGACAGCCAATAAGAGACGTTATCTAAAGAGACGGGTACCACAGGCCACTCCTTGGCATGACCTCTAGGCTAAGACCAAGACCCTGCCCTTCTCCACCCACCACCTCAAAGCTACCCTCCTGCTTTATGGCTAAAGAAAATGAGGCCTGTCAGGGCAGAGCTGGAATTCCTTGTCCCCTGTCCCTAACCCCGACGTCACCATGATGCCACCCCCAAACTCTGGATCCCGAGGAAAGTCCCTATGTCCCCTCCCCAAGGAGGGATGTGGTATCTGAGGAAGTGGATTTTTGGCCCTCACGGGAAGCAGCAGCCTCGTCCCTATCACCAGGAGCACCGCACAGAATACGCCTGGCCCTCTGCCCATGACAGTACCCTAGCACATCTGGAAATGGCCAGAGCCTGTAGTATCCTTGGCCTCATGCTGGGCCTGAACACAGAGGGGATCTGACACGGTCTCTGCTTCCAGGAGTTCTTAATGGAGAGAGTCCAAGAAGATGAGACGCTGAAGTCCAGAGGATGGAGGGTGTGGAGTGGGGAGCTGAGGGTAATGAGAACCCACGACAGGGCCTAGAGGGTGGGGATGAGACCACAGTTAGCCTGGGAGTCCCAGAGGTCTTCCTGGAGCAAAGACCTGGAGGACATGCAGAAAGAGCGAGAGGAAACCCTGGATATCACAGTCCTGGGAGGTAGGGCAGGTGTGGGGCTTCCCAGGGTGGGGCACCCGCCCACCCCCGTCCCCACCCTCATTCTACAGCTGCCTGGGCTAGGCAGGGCTGACCGTCCCCACGGGGCTGCATGGCTGTGGCCATCTCCCCAGCTTCTGGAGGCTCGAGCCCTCTCAGGAATCGCCTCAGGGTGGGACTGGAGAGCCAGGGGAGGCCCTAGGCGGTCCCTGGCCAGTGGTAGTGGTGACGAGGCCCCAGTGCCTGAGAGCAAACAAACATTTGTCTAGGCAAGCCCCTTTCCTGCACTGTCTCCTCATCCCACACCAACCCCAGGGGGCAGGAATCGACACCCGGTGTAACAAGGGAGAAAATGGGCTCAGAGAGGCCAAGGGACTCGCCCCGACTCCCAGAGCCAGTTAAGTTATGGACCCAGCATTTAAGGTCAGGACCCCACCCCTCCAGGCTGTGGCAGTCAGCGCAGATCTGAGTGGGCGGGGCTTGTGGTTTGGGCATTCTCACCCCTGCATGGTGGATGGCACCTGGTAGGGGCTCAGTGAGGGGGGCCGGGGAGGGTGGGAGGGGGTGGGGAGGGATAGATGGATGGACGGAACATCAATCAGTTGATCAATTCTCCCTTACCAGCTGCCTTTTTTTTAAATCATAAACTATGCCAACCCCCACTCTGCCAGCGAAGGCTATATTAAATATGAATTAATCTTTCAGCTTGGTTCTTGTGAATACAAAATGAGAAGGGCTTGTGGACTCAAGAGAGCAGGAAAAGACACCCCAGTGTGCTTCCCACAGCTGCCTGGGCCTGAGACACACGCACACAGCGTGAAGCACACAGGGGCAGCCACACGGGCCCACTGGTGCCTCAGGCTAGGACAGCTGCTCCGGTGACAGGCAACTGTTCAGCACCTCATCCCACCCCCACCTCCAGCTCCGAGAGGGCCTCTCTGGGCTCAGCTCTAGCCGACTAGCCCTTCCCACTGCCACACTGGCACACCCATCCCTCT
>PITA01012324.1:0-29583 GCA_004023965.1 Spilogale gracilis
ACAAACGGCTAACAGACACATGAAAAAATGTTCAGCGTCACTAGCTATCAGGGAAATTCAAATCAAAACCACACTGAGATACCACCTTACACCAGTCAGAATGGCCAAAATTAACAAGACAGGAAACAACAAGTGTTGGAGAGGCTGCGGAGAAAGGGGAACCCTCTTACACTGTTGGTGGGAATGTAAACTGGTGCAGACGCTTTGGAAAACAGTGTGGAGGTTCCTTAAAAAATTAAAAATAGAGCTACCCTATGACCCTGCAATTGCACTACTGGGTGCTTACCCCAAAGATACAGATGTAGTGAAAAGAAGGGCCAGATGTACCCCAATGTTCATAGCAGCAATGGCTACAATCGCCAAACTGTGGGAAGAGCCAAGGTGCCCATCAACAGATGAAGGATAAAGAAGATGTGGTACATACATACAATGGAATACTATGCCTCCATCAGAAAGGATGAATATCCAACTTTTGTAGCAACATGGACCGGACTGGAAAAGATTATGCTGAGTGAAATAAGCCACGAAGAGAAAGTCAAGTATCGCATGGTTTCACTTACTTGCGGTGCATGGGGGGTAACCTGGAGGACAGTGGGAGAAGGAAAGTAAAGGGGAAGTAGGGTAATCCAGGGAGAGAAACGAAACAACAGAGACTTTGGACACAGAAACAAACTGAGGGACTTGGAGGGAGGGTGGTGGAGGGATGGGAGAGCCTGGTGGTGGGTACTGGGGACACCTAAAGCGTGGAGCACTGGGTGTGGGGGTGTGGGGAATGGGGAATGAATCTTGGGACACTGGAAAAAAAATTTAAGTAACAATAAAAAAAAAGAAAATTCCAAGATTTGGAACACTGAAAAAATAAAATAAATTATTATTATAAAAAGGAAATTCCAAGCTTTCAGTGAATATATGCTAGATGAATTTAGTATATACAGATCTGCCTTGACTTACATTGGGGTTATGTCCTGATAAGTCCACTGTCAGTTGAAAATACCCTAAGCTAAAATTTCATTTAATACACCTCATGTATGGAGCATCATTACTCAGCCCAGCCTACCTTAAACATGCTCAAAATATTTATATTAGTCTACAGTTGGACAAAATCATCTAACACAAAGTCTATTTTATAATAAAGTGTTAAATATCTCATGTACTTTATTGAATAGTATGTTGAAAATGTAAAGGAGAATGGTGATGTGAGACAGAATGGTTCCAAGTGTATGGGTTGTTTGCCCTATTGATCACATGGCTGACTAGGAGCTGCTGCTGCTGGCATCATGATAGGGCATCATGATATGTCCCACATGTTGCTCTCCCAGGAAAAGATCAAAATTCAAAATTCAAAGTACTGTTTGCACTGAATGCATATCACTTTTGCACCATTTACAGTCAAAAAATCATTAAGTTGAATCATCAACCATCTGCATTCTGCTACAAAAGAAAGAAGCAGAGGGCTTTTTAAAGTCTGGCACTGAGAAAAGTTTTCTGTCCATCTACACAAGCTTAAGGGGCCTGACATCATAATTATTCCAGGGTTAAGTCTACATTTCATTACCGATTTTATTAATCAAGATTCTGGGTAACAAAAAGAAACCACTGTTGGTATTTTAAGCAGAAATTAAGTTAATTTAGGGAACTGGGTCCTTACAAAGTCATTCAACAGTTTATAGAATGTCTCTGGGATGCTCCAGGAATAATCTTAAGAACAGTAATAATGTGACCAATGTGAAGTACTTCCATCTCTTATGTAATTAGGAAGGTGGGGAATCCAAAGGTTGCCACCGGAACTATTGAATTCAAGAGCATATCAGTGCAGCTGTGACCCAAATAATAGGAATTGACATCAAAACTTCCTCTTGATTTCCACTAACCTGATGACTGGACCCAGAAAAATGGGATTCAGCTACTATTCTCAATGCAACTGTCTCTCACTATCTTTGTAGCTACTGATTGAACACTGAAATTCCGCCACAGAAAAAATATCCCATTAATATGTCTGACAGTAGAAAAGGCAAAAAAAAAATCAAATATGCCCTTCATCTCATTTCAATATTCCAAATTTCACATAAGTACATCTATTCAATAGAACTAAATTCATACCCAGAACCTGACCTGCAAAGGAGTCTGGGAAAAGTATTCCTTTCTTCTTTCCAGCTTTTGAAATATATATGTATTTTATATATATAAAATAATAATAATAATAATAAATAATATATAATTATATATAATTATAAAATATATAATATATAAATTATAAAATATAATTATATGACATTTATGACATTATGACAATTATATGAACATTTATAATATAAATATATATATTATATATATATATATATACACACACACAGCAGAACAAGCTCAGATTAGATGGACAGTGCCAACTGATTATTTCTCAAACATTTATTGATAAAATATTGAATAATAACTTTTCTCTTCCCCTAAATTGATATGTCTGATCTACAGTAATTTAAGTTTTCCTATTGTCAAGGCAGAGGAACAGTAGTACTGAGATATTTAATATGGTCTGGATTTTTCAGGCATATGGATTGGTGCTAAAGATCATAATACACCAACAGCACTCAAGAGAAATATGGAAAAGGGTAAATATTTCAATGACTAAACTAATGATCATGATCTAAGTCTGCTGATATAAATATATGAGAAGATGTTCAACATTACTAGTCATTAGGGAAATACAAATCAAAATCACACCTAGGAGGTGCCTGGGTGGCTCAGTTGGTTAAGTACCTGACTCTTGATTTCAGCCTGGGTCATGATCTCAGGGTCGTGAGATTGAGCCCCACATCGAACCCAATTAAGATTTTTTCCCTCTCCCTCTGCTCTCCCCCCAACTTGCTCTCACTAGCTCTCTCTCTTTCTCTCAAAACAAAGCAAAAAAAAAAAAAAACCCACTGAGATTTCACTCTTTGTCCACTAAGATGACTAAAATTTTAAAAAGCAGACAATAGCAAGTGTTGATGAGAATGCGGGGAAACTAGAACCCTAACTTTGCTGATGGGAAGGTGAAGAGGGGCTGGCACTTTAGAAACTAGCTTGGAAACTAGTTCAGCTTCTCTAAAATTAAACATAGATTTGCCACATGACCCAGCAATTCCACACTTAGTCATATATCAAAAGAATTAAAACATGTCCATACAAAAACTTGCATTTCATGTTCATAATAGCACTATTCACAATAGCGTAAAAGTGGAAACAACTCAAGTGTCCATTAACTGATAGATAAACAAAATGTGGTACATCCATACAATGGAATATTATTCACCAATAAAATGGACGAAGTACTGATTCATGCTGCAACATGAACAGATGTTGAAAATGTTAAGCAAAATTCAAATCAATCAAAAAAGACCTCATATTATATTGCTTCTATTATATGAAATGTCCAGAATAGGAAAATCCACAGAAAAAGAAGGCAGATTGGTGGTTTCCAAGGGCTAGGGGTAAGGGAGAGTAAGGACTGATTGCTAAGGATGCAATAATACACCATTTATAATTGTATACAAATTAAGAAACACATATGGTTAAATTTAACAAAATACATGTATACCAGTACATTAAAAACTCCAAAATATTCATGAGCAAAATTAAAACAGACTCAAATACATAAAGAGATGTACCTTGCACATAGATTAAATGACTTAATATTATTATGGTGCTAAGTTGCCCCCCAGAATGACCTATAGATTCAGTGTGATAAAATATCAGCAGACTACTTTTAGGATATAATGATTAATTTTATATGGAAATGAAAACAACTTAAAAATGAAAAGCTTGGCAGAAGTACTCTGCCTAATTTCAACACTTTTTATAAATCCATAGTAATGAAAATAATAGTTGCACAAAAATAGGAATAGAAATCAACAGAACAGATGAACAATCCTGAAATAGACCAATACATTTACAATCAATTAATATTTTACAAATGTGCCAACAATGTGAAAAGGATATCACTTCAACAAATAGTACTGGCATGATTCAATATCTATCTATATATTTTTCCAATATGTGTTAAATGAACATAGACTCTTATGTCATACTATATACTAAATGTAGCTTGAAATGGGTCAAATGTGTAAGAACTACAACTATAAAACCATTAGAAGAAAACACTGAACAACACGTGGTAAGCACAGGGTGGGAAAATTTTTCTTAAATAGGACATAAAGTCTAGAAAAATTTATAATTTGGACTTCCTAGAAATAAAAAAAAGAATTTCAAAAGTTAAGAAAAAGAACCTTGGGTTAAACAAATGACAAATAGAATAAAGAGGGATTGATGAAGCAAAAAAAAAAAAATGTCTTATCTGCCACAAAGGAGAGACCAAAGTAATTGTGTTAAGTGTACAGATCTAAATTAATGATTAGAACACTAAACATCTGCCAAAGCAACTGCGACGGATCTTACAGGAATAAATTAATGACTACTGCAAAAAAAGAGAAATAAAATGGACCTTCTTTTCAAAAGAAACTCTTAATAAAATGAAAAAAAAAAAACCCTCAGGCAGGAAGTATTTGCAGAAGATATTTCTTAGGAAGACTGGAACCCAGAATATATACAGAAGACAAGCAACCTAATTATTTTAAAAAGTACATGTAAAAGAATTAAGCAGATATTTCATGAAGCAAGATACATAGTCAATCAGCATGTGTAAGGGCATTCCACATCGTTAGTCATTGGACAAATGGAAACGAAATCCACTAGAACATAAGGCGATGAACCCACTAGAACAACTAAAGTTCCAAAGACTGACAACAACCGGTGGTAAGGATGATGGAAAGTGGAATTCTCATACATTGCTGGTAGTAATGGAACTGTACAGCCACTCTGGGCAACATTGTGGTGCTTCTCACAAAGTTAAACATACACTTGACCCAATGATTCCACTCCTAAGTACTTACCCAAGAGAAATGAAAATGTCGCACAAAGATTTGTATGCATGGCTACCCACGTACACACATAGAGGAGGCAAATGTGACCTTGCTATGAGAGAAAGCGATATGCTGTGAAGAAAGGATGGCCTTTCCAACAAATGATGCTAAAGGAACTGCTTGTCTCTACAGAAGACAAATTATAACTCACAGTATTAAAAAAAATTACTTCCAGAGGGATGATAACAGATCTAACTATATAAGGTAAAAGACAAAATCTCTTTAGAAATAACAGACTATTTTTATATATTTGGCCAGATGAACACAAAATACAAAGAGTACTCATCGTCAAAAACAAACCGATAACTGAACTATATTACATTTATGACTTGTTATTCATCAAAATATATCATTTATACAATTTAGATAGTGAAAAGGCAACACAGAGTAGAAGATTGTCTCCCTCCCTTTCTCTTTCCTTCTCTACTTATATATCCATCTATCTTCAACAAATAAATCAAACTCAGAGCATATGAAAGAGCCTTCAAATCAACAAAAGAAAGGAAATGCAATAGAAAAATAAGCACATGATTTGAATAGCTACTTCACACAAGAAGATTATTCCCAAATGAAAAATGTGCAGAATTAAAGGTGCTCAAATACAGTCAGTACAAAAGAAACACAAATTGAAACACAATAAGATACTATTACACAACCACCAGCATTGCAAACATTTAATAGACTAACAATCTGAGTCTTGCGGAAGATGTAGAACTAAAACCTCCTTAGGCTACTAATGGGAGGTATGTATTGGTGTAAACCCCTCTGGAGTACCACTGGGCAGTACCTGCAAAAATACTCCCCATGCCACAGCATTTCCATTCCTAGGTATGTAATCCAGAGAACTGCATGTGCATGTTTCTTAAAAGATATTTACAAGAATATCCGCAGCAGCCATATTCACAATAGCCCCAAATTGGACCTAAATGCCCACCCACATTACAATGGATTAAAAATTACGGTATGATCACATAATGGAATTCTAAATAGAACCAGAATAAACCAAACGTACACTAAATGTTTGATGAATCTCACAAATAAAATGGGAACCAAATCATCTAAAACAGATAAATTGGTCTACATGAAAATTAGGAATTTCTGTTCTACAAGACACCCTCGTTGCCCTTTATGAGGAGCATAACACACAAAGGGTTAGAATCTGGGCCAAGATACTCGGGTCACAACAATCTCAAGTTTGGATGAAAAAAACAGATTCAACATTTGACCCAAGCTTCCTTCTGAGTTACAGATCACAGTGACTAGAGTGAGTATCAAGCCCAGAGCAGTGCCCCCCAAGGTGAAGGACAAGGGGAACACTCTCTGAGAGTGTGCAGGAGAACAGGAACCACACTTGAAAACAGCAGCACCCTCCTCTCCTTAGGGATTCAAAGACAATTAATCCTCTGTTCCCTCTAATGAGAATGCTTGAGCCTCCAAACCTGGTAAATATTCCCAGCGTGGGCCCCCACAGGCCCTCACAGAACCATTTACTGTGACTCCAAAAATCTACCCTGCAGCTGCCTACCACACTCCATTTCATTTCCATCACATAAGGGACACAGGCTGAGCCTCCAGATGGGGCTGTGATGTGAATTTGCATTGTTCAAAGAGAAAGTGTTTCGGGCACAGAACCCCACTGCTCAGTAACATATGAGATTGGTTGAGAACAGTTTGGAAAGTGCTGAATCAGAGTTCAGACCAGAGTTCAAGTCCAGGCTTTACTACTTACCAGCTGCTTCATTTGGGACAAATTTCTTCACCTCAGTTTCCTTATCTGAAAAATAGAGAGTTCATCTAATAAGATAGTGAAAATACAACGAGGTAAGTAAAGCCATTCCAGGACAGCGCACATGGCAGGTAACAGTCAGTTAACTCACTAACTCTTCATGCTACTGTGATCGCTGAGTCTTTTCTTATCAACCCACAGCTAATAGTTGGTCCACGGCAGAATCGACAACCAGGTCCGTACTGCTGAGGACCAAGTCATTCTGCTCCCTGTTCTGGGGAGAAAAGACTAGAAAAAGAGATTATACTAGAAAATCGGGAAGCAGTTACTCTACGTCTTTCTGGATTGCCTCGCCTCCTGACTGCTCTTTTCTCCACGTCTGTCTCAGCGTTCCCTCTGTAGGTGCATCTCAGTTTCTGTCCATCTGTAACAAAGGTTTACACAAGGCTGTGGTGGCTGCTGCTGCTTCTTTTCCTTATTCTACAGGAACTTCAATTTCTATTGTACTTATGTCTTCAGATCCCAAAACTAACTGGCTAAACTCTCTGTATCACTAACTCCAAGTTTTGAAAACACAACCTGACTGACTCAGCCTGATTCAGCAGACCCTGTGGTCCAATTACCTGTGGCCAGAGAACCCGAATAGTAAGTTAGGCAACTCTTCTTGCTCGCTGTTCTCCGGACATATGGGTTCCCCCCCACACACACACTCACCACCAGGCCCTTTATTGCCTTAGGACGGTCACAGGTGCTGGGAAATTTACTATCCTACTATTCTTTCTTCTGCTCCTGATAAAGCTAATTACTACCTTAGATCTCCAATTTTATCTAAGTTTCTCAAAGAAATTTTTCCTAACCTCTGATCTAAATTAGGCCCTCCAATTATACTTTCTCAGGGGTACTACCATACCTCTACTTTTCAATACTAATCAGAATTTCTGACTATATGTTCATTTGTTAAATTGTTCGTTTTCAGTCTTTTCAATTAGCTGGAAAGCCCAGGGACTATGCCTGTTCTGATTAATCTTAAATATCCAAGGCCCAAAGGCATTTCTGCCATAAGGTAAGCAATCAGTAGGTATTTGAATAGAAGAAAAATTGCAAACAAAGCTTCCTAGACCCACTATAGAGGCCTTCTAAAGGATGGATCAACTCCACATGGTGACATTCCCAAAGTATTGAGAAATACCCTAAGTACTCCCAAAGTTGACAAATATCTGTAATACCCATGGGAAAATAAAGATCTGCCTATCTTAGGAAGTAGAATTGCATAGTAGACAGACTGTCAGGTTTGGCAGAAGAGAAATCTTACTAGCTGTGGGATCTCAGGCTGGCCAGTTAGCCTCTCCAAGCCCTGTTTCTTGATCTGAAAAATGTGAGGCAAATACTTAGCACAGGGGTGGTGTGGATTAAATAACACTAGTCATTGGGACACAGTAGACACATCATAAATGGCTTTTATTCATACATTTTTGCACGTGGGCCCTAAAAACCTTTCCCCCTTTATTCTCGCCCCTACTGAGGTCAACAGAGTTATCCATGTTTCTGGCTCCTCTCTTCCTGACCTTCTTACGTTTCCAGGACATTCCAGGGCTTCTACCAATTAAGAAATAGTGTAGAGATCATTTCTGTGTTCTGGGTTTTACACAGGCCCTGTGGGTAAAAGACATGGCCTTAATTCTTTCCCGTTCACTTCACACAGCTCTACTATCTATACCTCTAAGGTGCACATGCACCTGGGGAAGTGAAAGGCCAGCTACGAGAGCCCAGATCCACCACTTGTGGTTCCTTGGGCAAGGTCCCTAAACTCTCTGAAACAGGGCCCAAATCCATCCACTTCACTCTATCTCCCCAGCTACCTTGCTGGGTCCCACAGGTGCTTTCTTACTGCCTACCTGCTTGCCTTCTGGCCCCTACAGCACCTCCCTTCACAGCAGCAGAATGCTCTTTGCATTCCTGAGGCCAGCTCATGGCTGTCTGCTGCTTAAGCAGCCCCCACACCCACGGCTCTCCGAGGGTTCTGAGAATCTGCCCTCCATGCCATTCCCTGACCTGCCCTCCTCTTCACCTGCCTGTCGCGCACTCCCTGCCCTATACTCACCACACTTGACGCCACTTGCCTTATTCCTGCTTCGCAAATGTATGTGCTCCTCCCCATGTTTGCATTTATGGTTCCTTGCAACCGAAACACCCTCCCATGAAATTCTTTACTTGCTGGCCCCTTCCTATCCATTACTCCACAGTGTTTTGCTGACTACAATGTTTAAAGTAATCTGCTAGTCACTGCTACATTTTGTTTTCAGTTTAGCAACCCATTCTTTCTTTTTTAAGTGCTTGTTACATGGCTCCTCTGGCTAGAATACTATTTACAGCAGGGCAGGGGCCGTGCTGTATTTGTTACCATTGTTTCTCTGGTACTTGAGAGCATGGACTGACACACAGTAAGTACTGGCTGAATGTGGAATAAAGAAGTGAATTATTCCTGGGTGCCTGATCAGAGGCAGACTGGTAAAGAGGTTATGATCACAGACTAAAGTCAGAATTGCCAGATTTAAACTTTACCTCCAACACTTTCTAGGTGACTCAGTTCCTTCATTAATAAAAAGGGCATAAAAATGACTATCTCATAGTGTTCTTTCTGATTTCAATGAGGCAATCCATCTTTATTTCATGCCTTTGTTTCCATCTAGACAAAGCCAGGCAGGAAACGTTTTTGAAGTGAAATCCTCCATTTTGTTCCTTACACCAGTGACATGAAACAAGGAAACCACACGTTGAGTGTCTCTGAATTCTTCCTCCTGGGCCTGTCTGAGCAGCAGGAACAGCAACCTCTCCTCTTTGGCATCTTCCTGAGCATGTATATGGTCACTGTGCTGGGGAATGTTGTCATCATCCTGGCCATTGTCTCTGATACACACCTCCACATCCCCATGTACTTCTTCCTGGCCAACTTCTCCCTCACTGACCTGTGTTTAGCATCTACCACAGTCCCCAGGATGTTGGCAAACATCCAAGCCCATAGGAAAACCATCACTTACACTGGATGCCTGTCTCAGATCTACTTCTTCCTATGGTTCATTGGCCTAGATGTTTTCCTCCTGGCAGTGATGGCATATGACCGGCTTGTGGCTATCTGCCACCCCCTTCACTACACCTTGGTCATGACTCCCAGATGCTGTACTCTGCTGTTGGTCATGTCCCTAATTCTCACTCAGTCATACTCTCTGACCCACACCATTCTCCTGGCTCAGTTATCCTTCTGCACTGACAACATCATCCCCCACTTCTTTTGTGAACTTCTCCCCCTGTTGAAGCTCTCTTGTTCCAATACTTATGTCAACGAGTGTGTGCTAATATACTGGGGAGGGGCATTGACCATCTCAATCCCCTTGCTAATTATCATTTCTTATGCTCGCATAATGGCTGCCATTGTGAGAGTCCCATCAGCAAGTGGGAAGTGGAAGGCCTTCTCCACCTGCACCTCCCACCTCTCAGCAGTTTGCTTGTTCTATGTGTCTGCTATTGGGGTGTACTTCATTCCCTCCTCTGCTGATTCAGCCAGCAAGGACAAGTTTGCAGCAGTGATGTATGCTGTAGTGACCCCCATGCTGAATCCATTCATCTATAGCCTGAGAAACAAAGACATGAAGAGTGCCTTGGGGAGACTCGTGAGTGGAAGGGCACTGTGATCTCCATGAAGCCAAAGACATCATTCTGGGACTTCAGGGGATATCAACTTAAATAGTTATCTTGGTACCTATCCAAATCCTGCATGTCCTTCTTGCTAGCTTTCCAACCTACAGCAAATTAAGTAACTTCAGTGAGCCACAATTTCCCTACTCATAAAAGAAGGTAATAAAATAGTCCCTATCATGTCAACTATACTAAAATTAAAAAATTTAAAAATATATTCTCTATCATGCAGTGTTTCTAGAAGAATCAGGAGAAAAAATATGTAAATTTTCTCTTTCTGGGTATTAGGCTTAGAGCCTCATTTTCTTTAGCAATATTCAACATATTTCTTTGAGGTAAACATTCACATTGTACAGAAGAGAAAACGATGAGTCAAAAAAGGCTAAATTACTTCTATGAAGTTACACAACTATTAAGTGGCAGAGCCAGAATTGAATCCAGGTATCTGGTTCCAAAATGCATACTCTTCTGTGAATATCTTCTGCCATTCCGTGGGTTTCCTCTTTGTTTTGTTGACTCTTTCTTTTGTTGGCAGAAGCTTTTTATCTTGATGAAGTCCCAGAAGCTCATTTCCGCTTTTGTTTCCTTTGCCTTTGGAGACATGTCTTGAAAGAAGTTGCTGTGGCCGATGTCAAAGAGGTTACTGCCTATGTTCTCCTCTAGGATTTTGATAGATTCCTGCCTCATGTTGAGGTCTTTCATCCATTTCGAGTTTATCCTTGTGTATGGTATAAGAGAATGGTCAAATTTCATTCTTCTATGCATAGCTCCAAGTTTCTCAGCACCATTTATTGATGAGATTGTCTTTTTTTCCCATTGGATATTTTTTCCTGCTTTGTTGAAGATTATTTGACCATAGAATTGAGGGTCCATATCTGGACTCTCTACTCAGTTCCACTGGTCTATGTGTCTGTTTTTGTGCCAGTACGATGCTGTCTTGGTGATCACAGCTTTGTAGTAAAACTTGAAAGCAGGCAAATTGATGCCCCCAGCTTCGTTTTTCTTTTTCAAAATTTCCTTAGTGATTTTAGGTCTTTTCTGGTTCCATACAAATTTTAGAATTGTTTGTTCTAGCCACTTTGAAAAATGCTGGCAGAAGTTTTGATTGGGAGGGCAAAACAAAGAGGCAACCCACAGAATGGGAGAAGATATTTGCAAATGACACTACAGACAAAGGGCTGATATCCAAGATCTATAAAGAAGTCCTCAAACTCAACACCCAAAACATGGATAATCATGTCAAAAAATGGGCAGGAGACATGAAAAGACACTTCTCCAAAGAGGACATACAGATGGTTAATAGACACATGAAAAAATGTTCATCATCATTAGCCATTGGAGAAATTAAAATCAAAATCACATTGAGATATATTACACCAGTCAGAATGGCCAACATTAATAGGACAGGAAACAACAAGTGTTGGAGAGGCTATGGAGAAAAGGGAACCTTCTACACTGTTGGTAGGAATGCAGGCTGGTGCAGACACTTTGGAAAACAGTGTGGAGATTCCTTAAAAAATTAAAAATAGAGTTACCCTATGACCCTGCAATTGCACTACTGGGTATTTAACCCAAAGACACAGATGTAGTGAAAAGAAGGTCCATATGTACCCCAATGTTCATAGCAGCAATGGCCACAATGGCTAAACTGTGGAGAAAGCCAAGAGGCCCTACAACAGATGAATGGATAAAGAAGATATGGTCCATATATATGGAATATTACACCTCCATCAGAAAGGATGAATACCCAACTTTTGTATCAACATGGATGGGACTAGAGGAAATTATATTGAGTGAAATAAGCCAAGCAGAGAAAGTAAAATATCATATGGTTTCACTTACTTGTGGAGCATAAGGAATAATATGGAGGACATGAGGAGAAGGGAAGGAAAAGTGAATTGGGGTAAATTGGAGGGGGAGATGAATCATGAGAGACTGTGGACTCTGAGAAACAAACTGAGGGTTTTAGAAGGGAGGGAGGTGGGGGGATGGGTGAGCCTGATGGTGGGTATCAAGAGGGCACATATTGCATAGAGCACTGGGTGTGGTGCACAAACAATGAATCTTGGAACACTGAAAAAATAAAATAAAATTTTTAAAAATGCATATCCTTAATGGTTACATTATGCCTATATGGAAAGTTCACACATTTCTGTCAATTACCAGTTTGCTTTCTTTTCTTGCTTCCCTCACACTGTTCACATACACAGTTTCAATAAGCAGCTTCTCTCTATATACTTCCAAATGGCTTGAGGATGGGGAAAGACAAATCAGAAGCTAGGACAGAAGTATAAACACCCTCAGAGATCCTCACACTTCCCCAAGAGAGCAGGCCCGCTGCTTGAGCATAAATCTCTAGTTAGATATTCTGAAATGACTTACAAATCAAGCCACATGATCAGAGAGATTTTTCTCTCACCAAGTTTCTTTTATGAGGCCATTATTCTTCAGCACAATGCCAACAACTGATGTTTGGGTATGTTTTTAAATATAACTATATCAATGTCATTATTGCATCTCCCCTGGGGATGCTGATAAAGGCCTATCCTAACAGCTTTGTAGTAAAACAACCTACAGAGGATTTTTCAATAACTCACAGGAGAAATTTTGGAGACTTCACCACACACCATCAATTTCTTCCCTGCCTAATTATGATACTGAAATCTCACTCACTGACAAACTCAGATTTTTAAATAATTTTTTAGGTGAAACTAAGACTGACACTGGAATGGTGTATGTATCAGCTCCAGTGTTCACTTGCTGAATGACTTCTAGCTAGTTCCCAATGCCCCATTTCCAAATATAAACAAATGAGTGATATTAGTAACTATAGAAACTATCATCTAAAGTTGTTGTGAAAAATAAAAAAGATAACACATGTAAAGTGCTTAGCATGTCTTTTGACACATATACTTCAATCTTCAAGTTCTGCTTAAAACACAAATCATACATAGTTTTCTCTTATCCTTCTGGATAGATGAATCCAGGAGGTCTTCACTGAGGAGGTTAACATTCATGATGGATTTTGAAGTATGGGTATGTTATTGCAAATCAGAAAAGAGAAATTTTTCAAGGCAGGAGGAACAGAATACAGAAAAGCACAAATTTATGTCGAGACAGAAAATGAGAAGCTATTGTCTGTAGGCATGTTGACATGAGAATGTAATGTTCCTGATCTCAGGATGTCTAATCATTTCGTGATGTAGTCAGTTTTACAATGTCCACAGACTGGGTACTGCCACCTAAAATGGTCCCTGATCATTAACTCATTGGTCAACGTACACTTACAATTCACCTGATCTTCAAACACTAGAAAGTAAGAAGGGTGGTGAAATCAACATCTTGGCTACACTTCAGGCAGCAGGAAAAGTAAGGGATTTGCCGCTGCTATTTTGACCCTGGTTGGCATCACTAGAAAGCGTGGATAGGAGCAGAGAATTGCAGTTGCATGCACCATTCAAGGGGGAGGTGGTCCAGAGCCATGAGAGAGCCTTAGTGCTGAGACATATCCCCAATATTTGAAAGCTGTAGGCTAATTTTCTGGTACCAGAGATTCATTCACTAGGACAAGCCACCCATTTCCAGAAGCTGCATCACCCATTTGATGGGCTGCTGACTACAGACACAGGAGTGAGCCTACCCAAAAGCACTGAGCCAGCTGAGCCGAATTGAAATGTTAATCCAAAGAAATGTAAACTATGTAAATGGTGGTTGTCATTGTCTAACAGTAAGTTCAGGGGTGATCTGTTATGCAGCACTTGATAATTGGTAAGAAACTGCTGTGAGATGGATGATGCAAAGACAATGTTTTCCTTTTTCACAATGCCTGCCTCCTTCATTTTCTCTGGACTAATAACTTGGAACAGATTTCAGCACAGCCCCAACATGAAATAACAGTCCTAGCTACAGGAATATGTATCTGATTCATCCAAAGGGGAGCAGGGTTTAGCTAACACATATCACTAATCAATGAAGGAATATAAATGGCTAGACAAAGAAATTATGAAATATTAGGCTAGACAGGGTAAAACTGCTTGACATGGGAGGACTCTCCTGTGACTCAGGACACAGGAACACCCAGAACAAGTTCTCCTACGTGATTGGGATCATTGATGGGCTTGGGCATGATGGCACTTACAGTAAATGGAATATAAATGCTACAACACCTTGCAAAGTAAAGAGAAAGAGGTGAGAATCTCAGGGATTCTGGGGCCATGTTGAAATAGATTTATCATCTGAGACCAGAATATCCAACAGGTAACTATGTTCAGGAGACAATCCTTTCACTAAATAATAAGGAATACACTAGTGAGGAGGACAGCAGAATCTCTGGGAAGTTGACTAGGGGTTCTCTGTGGATTTACATTTCCCATGGAGTACTAGATATTCTTTCAGGCATTGTGCAGACAGGGTGGCTGAAAAGTCATTTGTCCTGAGAGCTGAAGGAGACAGCAGGATGAGCTCTAAGTGGGAAAGCTGGATTTATCATCAAGCGCAGTTTTTCCTCCTGTCTTTTACCATTCCATTTACCAGCTTTTTTTCTGTCACATCTTTACCTTCAAATTGCCAGGATCACACAGGAATGAGAAGAAAGCAGCCTTCTTATAGTAGTGCCTCAACAAGGAGTATTTGATGTGAAGAGATGAGAATGAATGACATACACTGGTCACCATATGTCTACTTTCTTCAATTCATTATCCAGAAGGACTTTTTTTTTTAATGTTATGTTAGTCACCATACAGTACATCATTAGTTTTTAATGTAGTGTTCCATGACTCATTGTTTGAGTATAACACCCAGCACTCCATGCAACCCATGCCCTCCTTAATACCCATCACCGGGCCAACCCATCCCTCCACCCCTCTCCCTTCTAAAACGCTGTTTGTTTCCTGAAGTCCTTGTCACTCATGGTTCATCTCCCACTCCAATTTCTCCCCCTTCATTTTCCCTTTCCTTTTCCTAATGTCTTCTACACGGTTCCTTATGTTCCACAAATAAGTGAAACCATATGATAATTGGCTTTCTCTGTTTGACTTATTTCACTCACCATAATCTCCTCCAGTCCCATCCATGTTGGCAGTTGCCTCTTCAACATCAGCCACAGCAACTTATCTCAAGACACCTCTCCAAAGGCAAGAGAAACAAAAGAAAAAATATCTAGAAGGACTTTTGTGGAGAAGTCTAAACCTCTGTCTTCTAAATGCTCCAAGCAGAGGCAGAGAGAGGTGAGAGCAGGCTTGCATTCACTTTTTCCCAATATCTTCTTCTCATAGAGAAGCAATAGAGCTCTTCCCTATGGTGAGTCTCCACCCAGCCTTCTGCCCCCCACCACATTCCAGCTCATAGCTATCATCCTTAGTCCCATGGGACTCTCACTTTTTAATTCTTGTTGTGATTATCTAATTTTTTTGCTTGCCTCAGTTTCTCAAGGATTATTTTGGTGGTTGGCAGCTAGCAGGCTAATAGGCTAATCACCCTCTTAGCAGGAACTTGAAACCCAAAGGCTCATAGAACTCAAACAACCCACCCCAGGATAGCAAGGCCAGGACATCTTCTGTCCAGATTTGGAATCAGAGTTTGTCATTTTCTACCTCTGGTTCTGAGCCCCTTCTGCCACGCTTTCCCAGGAGATTCCCCCAGCAGCCACCACACTAAGAATGGAGATACACACACATCCCTGGGGACAAAACTTATCAAATGCAAAACTAGTGACGTGCCATCCATTTCCTCTGCACATGCTCCTGGGTGAGTGCCGGCCTAGGGAGTCAAAACTATGAAGCTGCAGCAATTACTTCTGATTTGTCTCTGAGGATCTGCCTAGAGAATCACACTCCCTGGGCATAGAACCTAGAAATACTTCTGAGACAATGTGCAGGAAGAACATCCAACCTCCCTCTCTGCAGTCTGGGCTGCTGCTCTGTGACTGGCCCAGTGTAGCCAGCGGTCCTGGGGCCTCTGCTTCCTCATTCACTGTAGGCTAGGAAGAACCTGCAGGCCCAAAGCAAGGTCCTTGCTATCCTGGGGTGGGTTGTTTGAATTCTATGAGCAAATGGAGAACAGGTGCAGGGTGGGTGCCTTTGATGGTGAATGCTGTTTGAGCCAGACATCAGTGGTGAGTGCTCCCAGAAAAAGGCAACGCTATGTTTTCCCTCTGATATCCACAAAAGATACCATAGTTTCCTGACTCCTGTCTCTCAGCCCATCCTGGGATGGGCAGTGGAAACTACTTCCTTAGAGAGAAAGTCACCTATGTCTGCCTTCAGCAGAGTACGGGGTTAAGTGGAGGTGGCCTTGATTCAGGGTGTTGAAGGGCATGAGAAATGGCTTCAGACCCCCTGCTGTATTCACCGCCTTCTTTGTGATATTATGCAAATGACTTAATTTCAATGAATTTCAGTAACTCATTAGTGAAGTGAATGTAATAAAATGTATGAGTTTTCAATTAGATGCTTGAGTTGTGTAGTGCTTAGAGTTCAAAGTGGTGGGTCTTAACTGTTTGCAATTTAGATGGGCTTAGGACCTGGGAGCCTTAGCGAAGGGGATCTTAGTGAACATATAGTAGTTATGGAGGTATCCTGAAACTTTTCTCTCTAATAGCTACCTATCACTTTGCTTTTGCATTTTAGGTTTTTTTAAATTTTTTTGTTTGAGATAGAGAGAGAAAGAGAGAGACAGCATGAGCAGGGGAGAGAGACAGAGGAAGCAGGAGAAGCAGACTCCCCACTGATCCTGGAGCCCAATGTGGGGCTCCATCTATGGGCCCTGAGACCATGACCTGAGCGGATGGCAGGTGCTTAACCAACTGTGCCACCTAGGCACCCTTGTTGCTGCATTTTAACCTCTTAGCCTGCTTGCTCTCCTTCCCTGGGTGGATTGAAGACTAGGGAGCAATGCAGACCTCGAAGGGAATGTCTAGGGACTTGGAATATAGACATATGTGAATTGGGTGAGGGATGTTTCTTTTAGAGAAGTCTAGAAGTACCAACTTTTTTTAACACTATTTAACTTGTTTATCTCCTTCCAGAAGGAGTAGTGGCATGGACAGAATCAACGAGTCCAGTGTCACTGAATTCCTCCTCTTGGGTCTTTCTGAGAGGTCAGAGCAGCAGCCTCTCTTATTTGGTATCTTTGTGGCTATGTACCTGGTCACTGTCATGGGGAACCTGCTCATCATCCTGGCCATTGGCTTTGACCCACAACTCCACAAGCCCATGTACTTCTTCCTGGCCAATCTCTCTTTTGCTGATGCCTGCTTTTCTTCCACCACCGTCCCCAAGATGCTGGTGAACATCCAGACCCAAAGTCAGACCATCCCATATGGAGGGTGTTTGGCCCAGATGCACTTCTTCATGACATTTGGAGCACTGGACGACTTCCTCTTGGGAGTGATGGCCTATGACCGCTATGTGGCCATCTGCAGGCCTCTTCACTACTCCATGCTCATGAGTCCCCTGGTGTGTGTGCTCCTTCTGGTGGCATGCTGGCTTCTCACCAACCTCGCTGCCCTCCTACACACCCTGCTTATGGCTAGGCTTTCTTTCTGTGCCAGCAAAAGCATCCATCACTTCTTCTGTGATGTGGTCCCTCTGCTGCAGCTGTCTTGCTCAGATGCCAGCACCAACCAAGTAGCCCTATTCACTGTAGGCTCCATGATCCTCACTGGTCCTCTCTCTCTGATCATAGTGTCATATGTGCATATCATCTTCACCATCCTCAGAGTCCCATCTGCCTCTGGGAGGCAGAAGGCATTCTCCACCTGTGGGTCCCACCTCACTGTTGTCTTCCTGTTTTATGGCACAGCAATTGGTGTCTATCTGTTTCCTCCTTCATCTCACTCTGGGGGTAAGGACAGGGTTGCAGCTGTATTTTACACCGTCGTGACTCCTATGGTGAACCCCTTCATTTACAGCCTCAGGAACAATGATATGAAGACTGCACTAAGAAAGCTTTTTGGAATTCATTCATTCTCTTCTCGGGGACTTTGATCCTATATCCATATTTTAATGTTGCGCTCTGGAGAATCCACATGTTTGTGAAGCAACACCATCCCCTATCACATTTGCTTAGGTTTCAAAAGAAGGGATCCAGACTCATTCTCTTATTAAACTCCAAATCTAACAATGTACAGTACAGAGTGGGTGTATTTCATAAAGGACTTGTGCTATGTTATAAATGTGAATATTTCCCTGGTGCTGTGTAGGGTAATCTAAGCTATACAGGGACAAGGTCAATTAGAATTTCTTTTGTTTGCTGTTATCCTAATGTGTGTATATTTTTTAACCTACTATTCAACCAGAACTAATTAATCTCTGATTTGGCAGATACTATGTCTGGCCAAGGAGACATTGCTTCCATGCAATTATGGAATTCCTTTATAGAACTCAGCACGACATGCAGCTGCACATATATTCAATTAACTAAATACAAGTCCAATCATCATGATTTCTCCATAAAGCTTATTATCTATTTTATTCCAAGTTCTTACCTCTCTAAATGTATTATGCCATTCAGTTCTTCAATTATAACAATCTTGGGTTAAATACTATGATTATCACATTTTATAGATGGATACTATCACTAGTAAGTAGGGAAAGAAGGATTAGATTAATTTCTAGTCTGACTCTGGAGTTCAAACTCCTGCATTTTTTTCGTGCCCTGCTTCTCAATGCTAATGTTTGTGGCAAGAAGCTATTCACATTAAGTCAGTATATATAGCCTACCATATTCCAGGCACTGTGCTCTGTTCTACTGGTATAGTGTAAAAGTTAATAAGATATTATCAATGCCTATACATGGTAAAGACAGACACACATTCAATTTAGTGTTAATCAAGTCAGATGGTGGGAGTTGCCATGACAAATGTTGGAGCACACAAGGAAGAAAAATAACTTGCTTAATCGTGGTCAGGTATAGTTTTACCCATGATGTGACATTTTGTTAGCTCACATCAACTGGTGAGGAAAGAAGAGTGAGGATTCCACAGGGACAGGCTGCTTACAATAGTGGGCATGCTGGTTGTTGGAGCCATGCCAGCCCAACCTTAGAAATGTTTTGTAGTGGTCTCTCTAAATATGGGTCTTGGCTTTTCTTTCCCAGTTCTGTTTCCTAAAGTCTCTTGGCCAGTTTTGTTCCTTGTAGCTATCTGTCATTGTCAATGCTTTTGAATTCTAGCTGTAGGTTAGTATTTCCTAGAGCTTTAGAACTCTCTATAGAAGAGATTCTAGTATTTTTTATAAACATAAAATACAACAGGTAATTCTGGTGCAACCAGGTTTGACAATACTGTTGTGGGACATCCTTCAAGACAGCAAAAGAGCAGATGAAATGAGATGCAAAAATACCTAGTTCATTATTTACCCTATCAATATAAAAATCAGTGAGAGATCGAGCGTGTTGACAGTACCAAGAAGTTCCTGAATACCTAACCCTGGTTGAATCCTTTTATATCTTTTCCAATTTTTTATTCTTTGTCTGCTATAATTCACTACCTTTCCATAAAAGCCCTTCTAGACATGCTATGTACTATGTAGAGTTCTATCTCTGAATAATGCTGAGTTGACTTTTGTGCATGATTTTAAATTATACTAACAATATTATCTGAGTGAGGCATTCATCACTTCCAAAGAACCTGCTTATATTCTTATTTTTGCACTTCTACCCCTGTTCAAAAAAGGTAAGCAAGTGGATGCTCTTCCCCCTGGATTTTTTTTCCTTGTTACTCTTCCTTAGAATCATTCCTGGGTAGGGTTGTATATAGCAGTGTACATCCATCCATTTTCAGCGCATTACAACATATCATGATTCTATCCATGAACCAGCTTCAGGTGATTTTCATCCCAACAGACCAATGGTGTTAGCTGAGTGAAAAGTAACTGAAACCAAGGTGCAGAGCATGGAGATCTGTGCTGACCCTTCTTGTTGCCTGTGTTCTCTGGACTTGCTTGTGCCTAATTCCAAATAGAGTATTTCCGCTCTTTGTATGTATATGTATGTATACTGGAGAATCGGATTTGGGGGTCACAGTGTAGGCATTGATAGATAATACCAGAAAGTTAGATAAAGTGCTTGTATCAACTACACTCATCCTTGTAATACATGAATAAGTATGGTCCACTTCCTCACCCCACTTATATTGTCCATCTTCTCCACTGGACACATTCTTCTGGGTTTGTAGAAATCATGTGTTGTGGTTTTTATTTGCATTTTTCTGATAATTCATGTAGTTTATCTTTTTTGCCTATGCTTATTGATCATTTGGATATTTTCTCTTGTGACAGACCTGTTCCCATTCTTCTGCTGCTGTTTCATTAAGTAGTCTCCTTTTTAACGTTAATTTATTACAATTCTTTATATATTGTAGGTATGAGTCTTTTGCTAAATATATGTATTGAGGATTTTTTTCATTGCATGGCTTGCTTTTTATGGTCTATTTTGAGTTAATTTTGAGTAATTAACACAAAAAAGATTGAACTTCATTCTTTTGCGTGAACATATTCAGTGTTCCCAGAGTCATTTATTTAAAAGATATTTCTTTCCCCTACTGATTTGTCTTGGCACCTGACAAAAATTCTGCTGAATATAAATTTGAGGGATTACTCCTGGATTTTCAGTTCTGTTCCATTGGTCAAAATCTATTTTCATGCCTCTATCATACATCCTGATTGCTGTAGTTTTGTAGTAAGATTTGAAATCAGGACGTATGGATCCCAACACTTTGTCCTATTTCTCAAAGATAGTTTTTTGGTTGGGATCCCTTTAATTTCCATACATAATTTAAAATAAGCCTGTCAATTTCTGCAAAGAAGACAGCTGGGACTTTGGTAGTAATTATGTTGACTATATAGATCAATTTGGAAAGTATTGGCATCTTGATAATCTGAAGTGTCTCAAGCCATGAACATGGGATATATTTCCATTAATTTACATGTTTAATTTCTTTCAACAGTACATTTTGTTGTATTTACATCATGAATTTTCCACTTACTTTGATGAATTTATTCTTAAATATGTTACTCTTTTTTATGCTATTATAAGTAGAAATTTTAAGAATTGTTTCTTTTTTATTATGTTATATTAGTCAAAATACAGTACATCATTAGTTTTTTCTTTTGTTTTAAAATATATTTTATTTCTTCAGTGTTCCAAAATTCATTGTTTATGCCCCACATCCAGTGCTCCATGTAATACGTGTCCTCAGTACGTGCCACCAGGCTCTCCTATCCCCCACCCCCTTCCCTCCAAGACCCTCAGTTTGTTTCTGAGTCCAAAGTCTCTCATGTGTTGTTTCTCTCCCCGAGTTACCCTACTTCCCATTTCCTTTCCTTCTCCTACTGTCCTCTATATTACCCCTTATGCACCACAAGTAAGTGAAACCATGTGATACTTGACTTTCTCTGCTTGGCTTATTTCACTCAGCAAAATCTCTTCCAATCCAGTCCATGTTGCTACAAAAGTTGGATATTCATCCTTTCTGATGGTGAAGTATTCCATTGTATATATGTACCACATCTTTTATCCATTCATCTGTTGAAGGGCACCTTGGCTCTTTCCACAATTTGACAATTGTGGCCATTGCTGCTATGAACATTGGGGTACATATGGCCCTTTTTTTTCACAACCTCTGTATCTTTGGGGCAAATACCCAGTAGTGCAATTGCAGGGTCTTAGGGTAGCTCTATTTTTTGTTGTTGTTGTTACTAAAATTTTTTTTCCAGTGTTCCAAGATTCATTCCCCATTCCCCACACCCAGTGCTCCACGCTTTAGGTGTCCCCAGTACCCACCACCAGGCTCTCCCATCCCTCCACCCCCCTCCCTCCAAGTCCCTCAGTTTGTTTCTGTGTCCAAAGTCTCTTGTTTTGTTTCCCTCCCTAGATTACCCTAGTTCCCATTTACTTTCCTTCTCCCACTTGCCTCCAGTTTACCCCTCAGCTACCTCTATTTTTAATTTTTTAAGGAATCTCCACACTGTTTTCCAAAGAAGCAGCACCAACTTGCATTCCCACTAATGATGTAAGAGGGTTCCCCTTTCTCTGCAGCTTCTCCAACATTTGTCTTTTCCTGTCCTGTTAATTTTTGCCATTCTGACTGGTGTAAGGTGGTATCTCAGTGTGGTTTTGATTTGAATTTCCCTGATAGCTAGTGACGCTGAACATTTTTTCACATGTCTGTTAGCCATTTGTATATCTTCTATGGAGAAGTGCCTCTTCATGTCTCTTGCCCATTTTTTTATGTGTTCATCTTCTTTTTGGGTGTTGAGTTTGAGTAGTTCTTTATAGATCTTGGATACCAGCCCTTTGTCTGTAGTGTCATTTGCAAATTTTCTCTCCCATTCCGTGGGTTGCCTCTTTGTTTTGTTGACTGTTTCCTTTGCTGTATAACTTTTGGCTCCACTAAAACTTTACTAATAGCCTACTTTTAGAAGCCTTAATGGTAACATAAACAGTTGATTAACACATATTTTGTATGTTCCATGTATTAGATACTGTTTTCTTACAACAAAGTAGGCTAGGGAGAAGAAAATATTATTAAGAAAGTCATAAGGAAAAGACATTTATAGTATTGCCCTGCATTTATTTTTTAAAAAATCCACATATAAGTGGACCCATGCAGCTCAAACTTAAAGTTATTCAAGGATCAACTGTATATACAAAATCATCATAAAATAGAGTTTCGCTTCTTCGTTTCCAGCCTAGATGCCTTTTTTTTAATCTTGACTGCCCTGACTAGAACTTCCAGCAGACGTTGAATCGAAGTGATATTGTTACTGAACTTGAAAGGGAAACCTAGATAGAGGTGATGGTCGCACAACACTGTAAATATACTTAATGCCACTGACTTATGTACATTAAAAATGGTTAAAGTGGTAAATCTTATATGTATTTTAGCACAATAAAAAATAATCAAACAATGCAATTTATCCTCTGAGAAAAATAAAAGAAAGATTAATGAAAAAAATCATATGAATCTAAGAACAAAAAATAAAATTGGAGAAGAAATATTTAGAAAAATATTGGAGACAAGTTATTCAGAGTTAAATATTAATGACTTCAGAGTTCAAGGGTCTAAAGAGTGATAAAGAGGAAAGAAAATGAAAAGTTCGCACATCCACAGGTTTAACAAATTTTAAGAATTTCAAAGTCAAATGAAATAAGATGAGACAGAGGAGGAAGACAAACCATAAGAGACTCAATCTCAAGAAACAAACTGAGGGTTGCTGGTGGGTGGAGGGGAGAGATAGGGTGGCTGGATTATGGAAAATATAAAAATTAATTTAAAAAACACAGCTTCCATGAACATTCAAAAAAGAATTTCAAAGTTAAAGAAAAATTCTGAGAGAAAGGGAAGTTTGCCTGCATTAATCATACTCATACCAGACTTCTTAATAGCTCCACTGGACGTAAAAAAGCAATGAATATTTTTAACTTTAAATTTATTTTATTTTTTCCAGTGTTCCAAGATTCTTTGCCCATGCCCCACATGAAATATTTTTAATGCATGGAAGGAATACAGCTTTAAAATCAATAATTTATATCCAGCAAAGTTGCCGCTCAAATGTAAAAACATATTACAAATATTCTATATATCTAAATAAAGATAATTTATATACCTATATAAAGTTCAAGAAGGTTGCTCTCCTGAAATTTGTGAAGGAAACACTCAAATTAAGAGATAAACATTTTTTAAGGAATCAAACACTACATCAAAACCTAGTAATGTCTTTAGTTTTTGTGTGATGCCCTCTAAATATTGGGAGGTGTTTGTTGTATCTTCAGGTTAAAAGCCGCCCCCCGCTTCATTTATTCTGCATTTGTTCAATAAATATTTAATTGCATCAGCTGTTTCATCTGAAAAAAAAAGAACTAGTAATGTACTATATGCTAACTAACTGAACATAATAAAAGATATTTTGTCATCAATTTCACCAGAACTTGTATTTCACTTTCTTTCCAAAAATAAAAAAGAAAGAAAAAGAAACAAGAAAGTCTTCCAAGAAATAAATACTCAAGCAAAAAAAAAAAAAAAAAGAATTGATTTATTCATTTTAGAGAGAAAGAGAGAGAGCATGTGTGAATGTGTGAGTGGGGGAAAGAATCCTTAAGCAGACTCCCTGCTGAGTGGGGAACCTGATACAGGGCTGGATTCCAGGATCCTGAGACTATGACCTGAGCTGAAATCCAGAGTCAGCCACTTAACTAACTGAGCCACCCAGGTGCCTTAAAGGATAAACATTTTTAGGAAATGTTGCAAGATGTATGGAAGGATGGTTAAACATTTTGATAAAATTTGAGGTTTTTTTTAAGGCTTAAACTAAAGGAAAAATGAGAACGTGTATCCCTTACAAATCAGAAATAAAATTCCTACAAATCATTATCAAAAGACAATAAACCCAATAAAAATGGGCAGACTCTTCATAAATCTTGGATAATCAACCCTTTGTCTGTAGTGTCATTTGTGAATATCCTCTCCCTTTCCATGGGCTGCCTCTTTGTTTTGCTGTTTCCTTTGTTCTACAAAAGCTTTTTTTTGGTAGGTGCAGAAGCTTTTTATCTTGATGAAATCCCAAAAGTTCATTTTTGCTTTCATTTCCTTTACCTTTGGAGATGTTGAAAGAAGTTGCTGTGGCCGATGTTAAAGAGGTTAATGCCTATGTTCTGCTCTAGGATTTTGAAGCAGAGAAAGCCAATTGTCATGGTTTCACTTACCTGTGGAACATAAGGAATAACATGGAGGACATTAAGAGAAGGAAAGGAAAGGGGAGTCTGGGGAAATCAGAGGGGGAGACAAACCATGAGAGACTATGATTTTGAGAAATAAACTGAGGGTTTTAGAGGGGAGGGGATAGGAGGCTGAGTGAGCCTGGTGGTGGGTATTAAGGAGGGCACATATTGCACGGAGCACTGGGTGTAGTGCGTAAACAATGAATTTTGGAACACTGAAAAAAGTAAAATTAAATTTAAAAAAATAGATAAGAATGGCTAATAAGCACAAGAAAATGAGCTCCACATCATTAAGGACTGGGGAAATGTGTAATAAAAGCACAAAGCGCTACCACTTCATATACTTGGGATGGCAAAAATGTGAACTCTTAAGATTTCTATATATAAGACCAATGAATCACAGACTTGTACTCCTGAAATAAATAATACATTATATGTTAATTTAAAAGATGAAAATAATATACAAAATAAATAAAAGAATGACATTAAAGATAAAAAAAAAAGATTTCTATTGTGAGAGAATATTTTGTTTTCTGACTTACTTACCTGAGAAAATTCAAGTCCAGAAAGGATAATTAAACTTCCCAAAGTCACAGAGCAGTTCATTTAGAGTTTGAGGACTGGGCAACAGACCAAGGTTTTTCCCGCAGCGAATACTTCAGAGACCCGTGTTCCCAGATGTCTCTGCAACTTCCAGCAGGCAGCTCTGGGGATTGCTTCAGAAACTGCAGGTTGACACCTTCTTTTTTTCTGTGTTTCTAGTCAGTTTGGCTGACTCAAGATCTAGGATGGCCTGCTCTCATTTCTCCATCCTTGGAGTAGGGGAGGGATCCATGTCCCAGGAATCTCTTATGCCTTAAATATAGGGGAAGAAGCTGTCATTTCATCTGGTCATCAAATATGGTCTCTCCACTCTTGACAAGCGAGAACCCAGAGGAGAAGAGACAAATCTCTACTTTAATGTGAAAAAATGAGGAGCTCTTCTGGACCCAGCTCAGGACTGAGAGTAAGTCATTGGCCATGTTTCCCCCATCGCTGTCAGTCAAGAGAAGCAGAATGGTCCGTTGGAAATTGTTTCAGGAATCCTGTTTTTGGTATCAGTTGTGGTATTGAACTTGGACAGATTACAGCAGCCCTTTGAGATTCCAATTACTCATTCTTAAAATAGGAGTTGTATAAGATGGCTTAATATCCATTAGTCCCTAAAGGATGGAGTGGCAGGGTAGATTTGACCAGAGGTCTATTTCACTAGGTTATGAATTTAAGCCTCTAGTCCCTGAAACTACATTCCTGAAACCTCCAGAGATACCTGAAAGGGACTTGACATGTGGATGGAAAACATGTTTGGTCAGATTGAGTATTTTCAAATACAGAAAAAGGAAGAGATTAAGGGGAACATTTCTCAACACTCAGAAGGGGAACAAAGGAGAAGATTCAGACCTATAAGAAGATATATTCCTATTAAATCTGAATTCCAAGCATCAATTTTCTCTGCATTTTTAAAAACCCAACAATATTAGTTTAATGTAAAATATAAACAAACCACACTTTCAATGCTTGTGAGGATACACAACAAATAGACTTACTAATTCAATATTCACAATACTTTTCAAATGTTTCATGATTTTGAATACCTTCAATGTATTAGAATGTATGCTAGGCAATCTAAGATCTTTATATACCTGTTCCATTAACTGTAATTTACTTATAGTATAAAAGCCAATGGTGGTAGCTAAATGATAACATCACACAGTTTTCTCATAGCTTAAAAAGCCTGGTGGTGGGTATTCAGGGCACATATTGCACGGAGCACTGGGTGTGGGGCATAAATAATGAATCTTGGAACACTGAAAAAATAAAATAAAATATTTTTTAAAAGCCATTTTACTGCCCATCCATCCACTGTCTTATTCAATAATACATATGAAGTACATACATAAGAAGAAACTAAATGAAGAAAACTGAGTCCCTGGCACTGAGGGACACACCATCTACTGGGGATAAGCAACTAATTATAAGGCAATATGTCAAGTGTTCCAGCAAGACCTCAATACAGGGCTGTGGGAGCAAAGAGGGTAAAACAATGGATTCCAAATGGAGAATGTAAAGTATTGTCCAGTATTGACACCTGAGCTCTCGCCAGGTGGAGAGGAGGTGGAGACATCTAGGTAGGTGAAAGGGTTAAATACCAAAGTCAGCAGGCAGGACACGTGAGTTGTCTGAGAACTGGGAGCAGTTTCACAGGTGAGACTGGGGGGCACCACAGCATGACAGGGAAGTGTCACTGGACAGAAAGATGGAGACAGACTCAAGAAAGGCTAGTTATGCCATGATAAGAAAGAGTCTGGATGTTTTTCTGGTGGTGAAAAGGAGACTCACAACAGTCTATGACATCAATTCAGCTACCCTTCTTCACAGAGGGAAAACTAAAAAGGTTGAGAGGTTAAATGAATTATTCAAATCCATATTACAATGCTTAATAAAGAACATGAGTCAAAATTCTCTGAGTACAAACTACATTTTTCCCTTTATGCTATGCAACCTAAATACTCTCCTTGGAGACAAATAAATGAGTCTCATGTGGTGGTTTTAGGTATATAGATGTAGTGGAAATTCAACATTGAGAAATATAGGAAAGGCTCCCATGTGGTTATGACACCCTCTCAAAGCTTGACCACTATCCACAGTGTTAGACCATCTGTCTTGGAACACTGAAAAAAATAAAATAAATTCAAAGTAAAAAAAAAAAGAAATAAAACTTTTTAAAATAAAAAAATAATAATAAAAAATAAAGTTGAAACCAGCAAGGAAAAAAAAAAAGTTGAAACCAGAGGATCTCTCTTTTTCTCAAAGGCAGTTGTTTTAAGTTGCATTAGTTTCTTTGCCCAGAATATCAGAAGAATTCTGAGAATATTAATTTGTTTTTGTAAATTTTTCCTTTGGAATCAATGGAACTATTTATGATGGACTATATGTTTCTAGTTAAATAATTAGATTCCTGGATGTTAATTAATTACCTTTGAGAAAGAAAAGCAAAAACTGGAATAAGTGTTCCTTTATTTCTAATTCTGACTGTAAATTATATGATTAAACAAATACAATGAATTATATCATTGTACTTCCTGCCATTTGCTAAGCTCCTGAGTCTGGACTTGGCTGTAGTTGGTGGTTAAAGAGATAGAGATACCAGGAAGAAAAGAGTCCAAGCCTCTCAGATTAATAATCATGGTCTGAGGCCATTAGCTTTGCCAAGTATAAAAACTGGATTTTATCCAAGCGTTGGGTTAAATTGAAACAGACTGACTCACATCAATCACACTCAAAAGAAACTGATGCATAAGCCAAAAACAATATCTTCATTTGCCATGTCAACTATAACTGCCAAATTGGATATTTACATTCTCTAAGGCAAAAGATGTGTGAATTAATGTAATTGTGACCATCATTTTACAATGTATATTTATATTAAAACATCACACTGTATGCCTTGCATATATACAGTTTTTATCTGTTAATTTTATCTTGATAAAGTTGGAATGAATGAAGAAATAAATTTATTTCTTTTTAAAGATTTTTTAAACTTATTCATTTTTTTAAAAGATTTATTTATTTATTTATTTGACAGAGAGAAACACAGCTAGAGAGGGAACACAAGCAGCTGGAGTGAGAGAGGGAGAAGCAGGCTTCCTGCTGAGCAGGGAGGCCCATGCAGGGCTCGATTTTGGGACTCTAGGATTATGACCTGAGCCAAAGGCAGATGTCTAATGACTGAGCCACCCAGGCACCCTTAAATGTATTCATTTGAGAGAGAGAGAGGGAGAGAGAGAATCTTAAGTAAGCTCCACACCCAGTGGAAGCCAGACATGGATCTGCATCCCATGACCCTGAGATCACGACCTGAGCTTAAATCAAGAATCAGAGACTTAACTATGAGCCACCCAGGTGCCCCAGGGAAATTCAAATCAAAACCACTCTAAGATACCACCTTACACCAGTCAGAATGGCCAAAATTAATGAGAGAAAACAACAAGTGTTGGAGAGGCTGCGGAGAAAGGGGAACCCTCTTACACTGTTGGTGGGAATGTAAACTGGTGCAGCCGCTTTGGAAAACAGTGTGGAGATTCCTTAAAAAATTAAAGATAGAGCTACCCTATGACCCTGCAATTGTACTACTGGGCTTTACCCCAAAGATACGGATGTAGTGAAAAGAAGGGCCATATGCACCCCAATGTTCATCGCAGCAATGGCCACAATCACCAAACTGTGGAAAGAGCCAAGGTGCCCATCAACAGATGAATGGATAAAGAAGATGTGGTACATATATACAATGGAATACTATGCCTCCGTCAAAAAGGATGAATACCCAACTTTTGTAGCAACATGGACTGGACTGGAAGAGATTATGCTGAGTGAAATAAGCCAAGAAGAGAAAGTCAAGTATCGCATGGTCTCACATACTTGCGGTGCATGAGGAGCAAACTGGAGGACAGC
>PITA01012324.1:29683-52793 GCA_004023965.1 Spilogale gracilis
ATCTAGGGAGGGAAACAAAACAACAGAGACTTTGAACACAGAAACAAACTGAGGGACTTGGAGGGAGGGGGGTGGAGGGATGGGAGAGCCTGGTGGTGGGTACTGGGGACACCTAAAGCGTGGAGCACTGGGTGTGGGGAATGGGGAATGAATCTTGAAACACTGGAAAAAAAAATTTTAGTAACAATAAAAAAAAAAAGAGAGAGAGCTGGGAACTTTTGAAAAGGGCCTGAATGGAGTAAACTTAATTTTAACAAAAATGGAATTATAAATACATATGTTGTTCTGAAATTTTATCTTAAAAAATCTCAAATTGATTATATATTTAGAATTATTACATATAATTACAAATTATATATATATTATATATAAATTATATATAATATTATTTCCTCTTCATTTTAATTTATTTTTAAGTCTAAGTAAAATATTATTTACTTAATTACATTTCTCTTCAGTGAAAAAAAAACTGATGGGATCTGTGTGATGAGAGCACACCTGTTTTTTCACAAGGAACTGCCATGTGCCTTGGGGACAGCTGGAACAGTTTGAAGGAGCCTTGGATAGCGGGTCAGGTGCTGACACCAATCTATAACTTTACAGAGTTTGATCCAAATGGTCTTTTTTTTAAATTTTTTTTATTGTTACTTAAATTTTTTCCCCAGTGTTCCAAGATTCATTCCCCATTCCCCACACCCAGTGCTCCATGCAATAGGTGCCCCCAGTACCCACCACCAGGCTCTCCCATCCCTCTACCCCCCTCCCTCCAAGTCCCTCAGTTTGTTTCTGTGTCCAAAGTCTCTGTTGTTTCATTTCTCTCCCTGGATCACCCTACTTCCCATTTACTTTCTTTCTCCCACTGTCCTCCAGGTTACCCCTCATGCACCGCAAGTAAGTGAAACCATGTGATACTTGACTTTCTCTTCTTGGCTTATTTCACTCAGCATAATCTCTTCCAGTCCAGTCCATGTTGCTACAAAAGTTGGATATTCATCCTTTCTGACGGAGGCATAGTATTCCATTGTACATATGTGCCACATCTTCTTTATCCATTCATCTGTTGATGGGCACCTTGGCTCTTTCCACAATTTGGCGATTGTGGCCATTGCTGCGATGAACATTGGGGTACATATGGCCCTTCTTTTCACTATATCTGTATCTTTGGGGTAAATGCCCAGTAGTGCAATTGCAGGGTCATAGGGTAGCTCTATTTTTAATTTTTTAAGGAATCTCCACACTGTTTTCCAAAGTGGCTACACATCAAAAAATGGGCAAGAGACATGAAGAGGCACTTCTCCATAGAAGATATAAAATGGCTAACAGACACATGAAAAAATGTTCAGCATCACTAGCTATCAGGGAAATTCAAATCAAAACCACACTGAGATACCACCTTACACCAGTCATAATGGTCAAATTAACAAATGGTCTTTTTTAACACGCACAATTATAAATCTGAGATTTACCAAAACAAAACTGTCTAAACCACATGATGTTTCTAATAGGAATATGAAATACTTTCAACACAGCATTATTTTACTTTTTCACTACTTAAAATAAAAATCTGTTCCATACAGAATTCCAGACATGGACAGAAGAAACCACACCAGCATCTCCAACTTCCTGCTCCTGGGCTTCTCTGACCGCCCAGAGCAGCAGCCTCTCCTGTTCGGCCTCTTCCTGGGCATGTACCTGGTCACCGTGCTGGGGAACCTGCTCATCATCCTGGCCATAGTTTCTGACCAGCACCTCCACACCCCCATGTACTTCTTCCTGGCAAACTTGTCCTTGTCTGACATTGGATTCATCTCTACAATAATTCCCAAGATGCTAGATAATATTGGCTCAGGAAGTAAACTGATTTCTTATGGTGAGTGTCTGACACAGCTTTATTTCTTTGGCCTATTTGCAGATCTGGACAACTTTCTCCTGGCTGTGATGGCACTTGACCGTTATGTGGCCATCAGCCACCCTCTCCATTATGCCATGACCATGAACTCCCAACGGTGTATCCTGTTGGTGGCTGGGTCATGGGTGGTCACTACCTCCCATGCCTTAGTGCATACCCTCCTGGTGATGAGGCTTTCTTTCTGTGGCCCCAATATCATCCCCCATTTCTTCTGTGATCTGGTCCCACTCCTGAATCTGGCCTGCTCCAGTACTTACGTCAACGATTTGGTGCTCATCCTTGTGGCAGGAACACTGCTAATTGGACCCTTCATCTGCATCCTTACATCTTACTTTTATATTGCTTTGGCTATCCTAAGAATCAATTCCAGAAAGGGTAAGCAAAGGGCCTTCTCCAACTGTACCTCCCACCTCTCTGTGGTCTCTCTGTTTTATAGCACAGCTATTGGGGTCTATTTATGTCCTCCATCATCCCCCTCAGGTGGAAAGGACAGAGTCTTCTCAATAATGTACACAGTGGTGACCCCCATGCTGAACCCCTTCATCTACAGCCTAAGAAACAGGGATATGAAGGGAGCTCTGGGAAAACTACTTAGAAGAAAAACACTCTTAACATTCTTTCCCAGGACCTTAAGGTCCCAACTCCAGGACTCAGAGCTGGGAGTTGAAATTGACCTCCTGAGAACCTAACCACTGTAGCTTCCCTGAACTTGAGACTTCTTTTTTCTTATGTTTGTATTACAAAGTAAAGATTGACATCTGAGGACAGGGAGGGACCAGTGATAACAGTACCCTCAGACCATCTCTGCCAAATGCCCATGCTCTGAGTAGTCTACTACCACTCTCAAAATGTCTGTTATTTTTACTGGTCTCTAAGCAAAGCTGGAGAGGGGGCGCTGTATACATATAAAATGAAAGTCCAAATTTTTTTTAGGTCAAGTTATAACAGAACTATGGAAGATGTCCTTGGCCCAAGAATATAGGATTCATTATGCCTGAAATACATACAAGGGAAGTCACCTGATACTTTATATTAAACAGGCAGTGTTCTATTGAGATATCAGAATGGGGCATTAGTTTAAGACCTGGCTTTGCCAGAAATGAACTGTGTGACACCTGGATATTCACTTGATTGTCTCTAAGCCTTGGATTCCTGAAACATTTATAAAATAAAGTTATTGAATTATGTTAGTCTAAGACTCTACATGCATATACCCCAGTTCCAATAATACTTAGTATTAGAGTGACAAAAACTAGAGACTTGAAGTCAGAAGTTACAAATCAGGATGAAAAGTCCTCCATTCTCGGGGCACCTGGGTGGCTCAGTTGGTTGGGCGACTGCCTTCGGCTCAGGTCATGATCCCGGAGACCGGGGATCAAGCCCCACATCGGGCTCCCTGCTTGGCAGGAAGCCTGCTTCTCCCTCTTTCATTCCCCCTGCTTGTGTTTCTCTCTGTCAAATAAATAAAATCTTTAAAAAAAAAAAAAGAAAAAGAAAAGTCCTCCATTCTCACACTATGTAATCTGGGGAACATTCTTCCTATTTGAGGTCTAGTTTCTTTATCTGTAAAACTGGGAAAACAACTACATCATAAGAGTAATAAATAATATACAAGCTTATTTGGGTCACAGTAAGTGCTCCACAAATGTTTATGGAATCTAAATCTTCAGTTCTGTTATTTATCTTATTCAATCCTAGGACTTCCCTCTCTCTGTGGGGATAACCCTCAATCACTCCCTCTCTGGAAGCCCTGTTTCCAGTCTTCTTATAATGTATGGAGGCTCCTCTAGGTGATTTCTTTCTCTGGTAAATATTTTGGAGGTCTCTAAATACGAGGTAGAACCTTTGTTAAGGAGAATTCTTCCAGTGATTACTGAATTCCCCCATATTTGCTTCACGTGGGTCACCAAAGTTTGATTTAATGTAGACAGAAGAGCATGCTAGTGTTGGGAGGAATTTCTTCACCCGGCCTTACTTGTACCTCCAAGTGGAGGAGATTCAATTCGTGTAACAACTGCCCTACTTTGCTCCCTTACTCACTCTGCCCCAGAACAGAAATTTGGGCACACTTAGTCCATACCAACACTATTTCTTGACAACCAGCCTGTTCACAGGGACATGTGCTCAGCTATGTACCTCCAAGGGCAAAGCAGCCACTCATATATACCTGAGAACCCTCCTGAATCCAGCAATAGTTGCTCCTGGGGTTGGTCAGAAAAACATTTAGGTTCTCATCTCAAGTCATGTCTCCAACTTAGACATCATCAGGAGTAAAGTGACAATTTGGTCCCTGTATTTTGTTTGTCCTTGTCTTATTCAGTGGTGGTTTAGAACCCAACTGGGAAAGTGTATGTCGTTTATTGAGCTCCCTCAACACCCTCAACAATCCAAAAATCATAACCCCAGCACATACCTAGAGTCTGGGACACTCTAGAGTAAGTTATTTAACATCTCTGAGTCTCCTTGTGTGTAATAATGAGGTAACAATATAAGTTTCAATAATTTTGAAAAACAGTAAACAACTGAACAACTATAACATGATCTCTGACATGTAGAAGGGACTCAAAAAATGACTGTCACTCTTGTTGTACAGCTGTTGTTATTTTCATGGTTGCTCTTCTCATTGTTGTAGATCTTGTGAGCCTGACCCCCCCCCCCCCGCTGAGTCATCAGGCAGCCAGGTGAATCATATGCTTTCAAATGGTTATAGTTCTTCACATTTACTAAAAATAAGACATAAAGAATTTGGCAAGCATATTTTAGGCCATTACATTGCCAAATAGCATCCACCATGAAATGAGAGATTGAAATGCCCCGGCCGACTGCTTATAAAGGGAGGTGGGCCTTTACAAGGTGTTTTTAAGCCATACTATTGGAATCTATCTTGGTTTGGTTCACTTAGAAACAGGTTCTGAGGCAAGAGTTTGCGTATACAAGCAGTTCTTTTGGGAGGTGATCCTACGAAACACCAGGAGGGAGTGGGGAACCAAGACAGAAAAGGAAAGATAGGCAATAAAGGGGCACTACCACGTGAGTTACCACTGTGCCTAACTGGCCCTTATTATGGCTGGGAAACTCTGGAACCAATGCAGAACACACACCTCTAGGTTACCCCACCCAACTCCCACCAGCTGAAACCAAAGGCTGTTCTAGGGAGCGTTAATTCCTCAGCACTCTTCTTTGCTATGCATGTCTATCTGGAACTCATGGGACACCCTGGGACACCTCCAGCAGCCAGAAATAGCTCTCAAACAGACAGATACAAGTATCTGAAAGTACATGGGGAGAAAGTCACATACACCCTGTCAGTGTCATGACAGTGATAAGGCTTGAGGGCAGATGGATGAGGCAGCAACAGTGTCTACTATTGTTTACCCCTTGCACTGCTCAGATCCTCTTACTCCCTACATTAAATTCACTACGTCCTGTCACTGCTTCTTGAAAGTGGTGGCTGAGTGCCATTTTTCTTGTAAAAAAAAAAAAAAAGGTAATAGCTGATATCCAAGACCTATAGAGAACTCCTCAAACTCAACAACCAAAATAAAGATCATCACATCAAAAAATGTACAGGAGACATGAAGAGGCACTTCTCCATAAAAGACATTCAAATGGCTCACAGGCACATGAAGAAATGTTCATCATCACTAGCTATCAGGGAAATTCAAATCAAAACCACATTGAGACACCACCTTATACCAGTCAGAATGGCCAAAATTAACAGGACAGGAAACAACAAGTGTTGGAGAGGCTGTGGAGAAAGGGGAATCCTCTTACATCATTAGTGGGAATGCAAGTTGTACAGCCTCTTTGGAACACAATGTGGAGATTCCTTAAAAAGTTAAAAAGAGAGCTACCCTATGACCCTGCAATTGCACTACTGGATATTTGCCCCAAAGATACAGATGTAGTGAAAAGAAGGGCCATATGTACCCCAATGTTCATAACAGCAATGGCCACAATTGCCAAACTGTGGAAAGAGCCAAGGTGCCCTTCAACAGATGAATGGATGAAGATATGGTCCATATATACAATGGAATATTACTCCTCCATCAGAAAGGATGAATACCCAACTTTTGTAGCAACATGGACGGGCTTGGAGGAGATTATGCTGAGTGAAATAAGCCAAGCGGAGAAAGTCAAGTATCACATGGTTTCACTTACTTGTGGAGCGTAAGGAGTAATATGAAGGATAGTAGGAGAAGGAAAGGAAATGGGAAGTGGGGTAAATTGGGGAGGGAGACGAAACATGAGAGACTTTGGACTCAGAAACAAACTGAGGGTCTTGGAGGGGAGGAGGTGGGGGGATGGGAGAGCCTGGTGGTGGGTACTGAGGGCACCTATTGCATGGAGCACTGGGTGTGGGGCATAAACAATGAATCTTGGAACACTGAAAAAATAAAATAATGTAATAAAAAAAAAGATAATGAGAGGGTTAGTAGGACAAGCTGTAGTAGTCCCCACTGCTGCAGTCTGCCTCAAGACTGTAATTAACATGTCACCAGACCTCCCTTCTATTTGTTTAGAGCTTCTGCTGGTCTGGGTTGGCTGTCCGATGGTGTCTTTCAGGTCCAACTTCAGGTTCTCTGACTCTGCCTGCCTTGCCCTTGTTAGCTGTGCTTGGTGCATGTCTGGAGCTGCCTGGGTCTCGAAAGCTGAGGTAGTCACCGTGGGAAGATGGCAGTCTGAGCAAGGCTCCTGCCTCACAGGTATTCAGAGACGTCCATAGGTCTCAGTGAGAAGGTAGCAGTAGAGCAAAGCTCCTGCAGCCAGAAAATAACCCCACGAACCTGACGTGGTCACAGCGAGGAAAGGGCAGTCTGAGCCTCGCTCCTGCCAATGATGTGATACTGGCATCGCCTCTTTCTACTAATTAGTCTTTATCCTAAAAGCAAAGCACATTACTCTTGACGGGGTCTCAGGACTCGCTTACAGTCCTTAAGAGTGTACTTTTTGTACTGTCCCTTTAAATTTCCTGCAGCTCTGTGAAGGAGATTGTCAAGGCTCTTGAATGGTTAAATAAAGGGCTTAATATAAGAAATAAAACTGTACTAACAAGAACATTGCCACGCACACAAAGGATTCATAAATAGTTCTGCATCCAGTCATAGAAAAGAGGTCTGAGCAAGCGCTTTTACCTTTGTAAAATAAGTTTTCTCTCTCCTTAATGCCAGACAGACTACCTCCTGGCCATTAAATTAATAATGTCACTTAAACTTTGTATGTAACTCATCTAAGCCTTTTAATTGCCTTCTTGTCTGTAAGGCCTGCTTAAAAAACATCATATGATTAGTCTACCCTTTATCATCACTTGCTTTATTGTAAATTCTATGAAAGGAGGAGCTCTGTCTTAACCACTACAATAATCCATAGGATTTAGGTAAATAAAAGAATGAAGAAATCAATATAGAAATTAATGATTAAGTGAATGAGTTCTATTTGGAATGTTTGTTTAAATTTTTTGAAATTTTTAAAAATTTATTTTAATTTCTAACTTTCGTTTTACTGTTCGACATATATATATGTATGTGTATATCACTTTTTTTACCCATTCATCTGTCAACAGTGCTTAAAAGGCTGTTTTCATATCTTGGCTATGGTGACTAATGCTGCAATGAACACGGGGGTAGCTCATATGATCCCTGGGAGGATTAAGTGACGTAAAAACATCTGAGAACTTTAAACAGAATGTCTGACTCATAGTAAACACTCAACATATGTAACCTATTATGATTGCCAACTATGTGCCTTCAATGACATCTGTGTCCATGTGAGTTTCAGATATTTGAGAGCAGACCGATATGAGAGCTGATAAGAGTGGTCCATTTCTCTTTCTAGGGAAATGAATGATTTGTGTTCCCAGCATGAAGAGAGTGTAAGTAAAAGGAAAAATATCCATCCAAGCTGCATACTGAGAACAGAGAGTTATGAGTCAGATCAAGAAGGAAAACATAACAGAATATTTCTCTTTTTTTTCAAGTGCAAAAATATATAGAATTTTTATTATAGGACTTGGTTTTAAATTATGGCTATAGATTTTAAACAAAATGAACAGTAGAAGTTTAGGAGAGCGTAACTTAAATATAGCAATCGTCCTGAGAGAGGAGGAAGTTGTTTGCATTGAGCACATTATAAACAGTACAAAGTAATAATAAAAACACAACAACCACAGAGAAAAAAAATGGGGAAGTGTTTAGCTGGAAAATTCAAAGAAGGGAAACACTAAAATGGTCAAAAATATAACAAATTTCCCCCAGTAACTAGGGAAAAAAAAGTAAAACTATAATAAAGGATTGTGTTTTTTTTTTCCTCTGTCCTCAGACTGAGAGACAGAAATAAGTTTGCAAACAGTGTCATTAGGCTGTGTGGAAATGGACACGCTCATGTGCTCTTGGAGGCTGTATAAATTGACTCCAAGTTGTTGGAGGATAATCTGGGTGCTGCCAACTGAAATTTAAAATGCACATATAGTTTCATGTAGCATTTCAATTTCTAGAAAAATATGTGCAAAGATATCTGTAAAAGAATATCCATGTAGCATTGCTTTTGTGATAGCCCCCCCCCCCCAGAAAGGAGATACATGACATGAGGAATGACCATCTATAACTTCTGGAACATCCAATAATCATTAAATACTTTTAAAATAGGACACCTGTGATATATTGATGAGAGAAACAAAGAAAGCTCCAGAACAAATGACCCTATTTTTTGTAAAAACAAAACTGCTCATGCATGTATGTGCATAGAAAGTGTCTGGGTGAGTACATGTCAAAACATTAACATGATTATTACTGGAGAGGAATAGGGAAGGCAGGAAACAAGACTCTCACTTTTCACTTAATACGCATTTCACTGCAAAATATTTTTCAATAAGGGAGTATCATGTAAATGAAATGTAAAAAATAAGAGGCTACATCTTCAAGGACTTCTTGGAGTCAAATTTTGGAGCACATGACAGAGAAACCCACATCCAGGCTGATTTCCCAGGTCCTGACCACTCCCGAATCACCTGCCAAGCCCCAGGCAGTCACTAATGCTAATATTGGAAGCACTGCCTCCTGGGCCCCACTCCTCAGGGATGGCCTCAGATTTGGACGATGACACACTTAGGGTTTCGAGCTAGTGAGAACCATGGAATCGGCAGAAGCATGTGATAAAATCTCCTGGTGCCTTTCCCAGGCATGCCTTCCTGCCCCTGACCAGCAGAAGCACCCCCATGAGGCTGGCTGTCCTTCCCCTTCAACTCCTTCCTCATGCCTTCCTTTCTGCTACGCTGGGCAACTTCCTCTGTCTTCCCGGAGTAGACAGCTCTATGCTACTGTCCAAAGAAGACATGATGACACATGCTGCCTGAGGGAGGAAGTGCCCAGCCCAGCCCATTCCAGTGCAGTCAGAGGCCCACAGGAAGGTGAGTCTCTGCACTCAAGACCGCATGCCCACATTGCAGTTTCTGAGCCACTCAGGTAATTCCTCCCCAAGAATTGCTCTCTGAGATTTCTGGAAGGATAACCATCTTTTTTAAATTGGGTCCTTTGCACAGTATTGTGCAGTTTGTGAAGTCTGTCTTTGACTCCTTAAGTTTTCTTCTTTTTTTTTCCTTTTCTTTCCCTTTATAGTGCCTCTTCCCTATACCCCCCTCAGACATGCAATATTTTCATGGACTCTCCCTTCCCTTATTAAAACCTAGTCACAATGCTACAAAAGTTGGGTATTTGTCCTTTCTTGGTATTGAGGGCATGTATTGCATGGAGCACTGGGTATGGGGCACAAACAATGAATCCTGGAACACTGAAAAAATAAAACCCACAACAAAAAAAACAAACTGAATGATTTAAACAGTCAAGAGTGTTTCCTTTCAGGGAAATTTTCCTGAGTCAAAGAGAAAATATCTGACAGAATTCCAGAAAACTTCAATCACTTTTGGGAGGTATTATGGATAATCAGGATTGGATGATTCTAAAATGAACCCCTGGACAGAGTTGCCAACTTTGTCTTTCTTAAAAACTGACCTACTGAGGGCATGTATTGCATGGAGCACTGGGTATGGGGCATAAGCAATGAATAAATTTAAAGTAAAAGAAAAAAAACTGGCCTAGACTTTTCTTTCCACTTCTGGGAATTAGGAATCAAACAGAGAAACCCAGAGAATAGACTAAGTTGTGTTATCCAAGTGCCAAGATCTTCTATTTATCAAGGTCATTTTGGAAAGAGAGACAATTCTATTACCAGGGAAGTCTGTGGATCTGACTGCCCAGAGTCGTGGGGACCTATTCTGTGATAGGGAAGACAAGTTCCTATGGGAATTTAAAACAAACAACTTAAGCACTGTTTCATAGACCTGTTACAGGGCCTTTAAGTCCACAGTCTCTTGTTTTTGTGTTTTTTTTTTTTTTGTACTGAAAGCATCATTCCCAGATGAAGAAACTGAGGCTTTCAAGAATGAAGTGCTTTTCCTAAGGCCCCTAAGAAAAATTTCATAGCAATCTGAGACTAAAGCCCAAACTTGGATTAAGACTCTTCTCACACACCACACCACTTTTTCTCTGTCCCCATCCTTATATAAAGATTCTTCTCTAGTAGTTCCCTATTCCCAGCTTCCCATGCCTTGACCCATACCACGTTATTCTCCTTTGCCCACAAGGCGCTGATACGCTGTACTACGGGTCAGGAAGGATCATCTCCACCAGCTATGAGGGAGATGAGGAGGATTTCAAGGTTCCAGGCAGCCTTCCCTCCAACCACTTCTGGGGCTTTCTCCAGGCTTATGAGCAGTTCTGTCACAGGAGCTTATTGGGCCTCTGGTGGCAGCCATAGCCCACAACCTGTCTGGTAGAGATCATTTTCTCCTTACAACTTCCCTAAGAATTGAGGGGAGACATCTCATGTTTCCTAAATAAACTCAGGTGGACAACTCAAATTCAAATGCTTACTTCTGAAGTAAAGAAGGTGATTTTTAAGTTCCATGCTCCCCCCTAGTCACCCATCTACTGGACATTAAGAGAGCTATATGCTGATAGTGAAAAGAAACAGAGTATGTCAGACTAATATTTTAAGTGACAGTTAAGATTGTTTTCATAATGTTGTAACATTTCCCATCAGTAAGATATTTTCAGTCCTGTCTTTTGAATTATATTTAAAAATCTAAAAATAAATTAGAATGTGTGCAAAAAAATAATAAAAATAAATAGATGAACTCAGGGCCCCGTGCTCTGATTTGGAGGCTCCGATTACAATGACCAACTAGTAAGGGGAAGGAAGCACAGAACAAGAATAAAAGATAGGTATTATTAAGGAGGGCATGTATTGCAGGGAGCACTCGGTGTTGTATGTAAACAATGAATCTTGGAACACAACATCAAAAACTAATGATGTGTTTTATGGTGATTAACATAACACAATAAAAATTTTTTTAAAAAGGTGCCAAATGGGTGAGCTAGGACAAGAAGAGCATCACTTCTGAGTTAGCTCTATGATCCAAGCCTATGCTCTGTGGTCCTGAGGAAGTTAATCTATCCCTCTGAGTCTCAATTTAATAATCTGAAAATGGGAATGATGATGCTTACTCTCTAATTCTATAATGAGAATTAAACTAGGAAAAAAACATGATAGACACTTATCAAGCTCAAAGGCACAAGATAGCTCAGTGGAAAAGGAAGAGACAAAGAGGGAAGTAGGAGCTAGAATAGTCAGGGAATGCTTAAGGGATGTCATAGTCCAGTGATTAAAAGTACAGACACTGAGGAGTGTCTGGGTGGCTCAGCTGGTTGAGCATCTGACTCTTGGGTTTTGCCTTTTGTTTTTTTCTTATGCTCAGTTAGCCACCATATAGTACATCATTAGTTTTTGATGGTGTTCAATGATTCATTAGTTGCATATAACACCCAGTGCTCATCACAACACATGCCCTCCTTAATACCCATCACCCGGATACCCTATCCGTCCACGCCCGTTTTCTGTAACCCTCAGTTGGTTTCCCAGAGGCCAGAGTCTCTCATGGTTTGTCTCTCTCTGATTTCTTCCCATTCTGTTTTCCCTCTCTTCCCCTCTGAATCTTGGTTTTGGCTCAGGATCATGATCTCATGGGTCATGACACTGAGCCCTGTGTCAGGCTCCATGCTCAACGAGGAGTCTGCTTAAAGATTCTCTCCTGCCCTTACCCCCACTCTCTCTCACTCTTGTATGCTCTCTCTATCAAATAAATAAATAAATATTTTTTAAAAAGCACAGACAGTGGGGTTAGATGAAACTGAATGCAAATTACAGTTCTACTGCTTACTAACTCTGTGACTCTGAGCATGCAACAGAACCCCTCTGAGCTTCAATTTCTTCAGCTATAAAATAGAGTTAATAATATCTATGTCACATAATTTCTGTGGTCACCAATTGAAAAACACATAGGTAAAGCTCTTAGCTTATTGAAAGTCTCAATAAAAGAGTGGCTACAACTTTTAGTTCTCATTCATTATCATATAATATTGAAATCAATAGTTTAACAGCATATTGATTTTTTAACAGCATATTGATTTTTATATTTCATTTTTATAATTGAGAAGTCTCATGTTCACTCTCTTATGTTGTTATCATGATGACATCCTTTAGTTTGAAATATAAAAGCAGAGAGTCCAACAGTGATGGATAAATCCATCTCCATGAGGCAAGATCTAAGTAAACTAAATGGGCAATGTGATATAGAAAGGCATGTAGAGAAATCAAGGTATTCATCCAGTCATAAGCTGAAGCCCAGCCAGACCACTCAACATTGACTTATGCTGAGCAAATCACTTCACACTCCTAAGCTTTTGTTCCTCATCTGGGAGACAAGAATAGTGAGTGACTATTGCTGCTGGAAGTGCCTCAGTATTGCTCTCACGATTATATGAGATAATGCATTTTCAAGTGCCTAGCAGAGAGGCTGTAATTGCTTGCCCACACTTTCCCCCTCAACGATCTAATTGTAAAGTTTAAGAAATCATGGGTTAGCCATGGACACAGCTTGTTTCCCATCTCCAATGGAGCCAACTCCTATCTCCACCAAAAGGCTATGATTTATGAGCAGCCCAGATCATTATGAGGACCCTGTGAAGAAAGACCAGACTCACGGAACTTTGCTTAGTTCTTCGGAACCACATTTTAAAGTGACAATGTGGAACAGATTTACTATAGAGAAACCTGGACAGCAGAAACACTTACTCTAGAAAAACCCAGTGAACAGTCGACCGGGACTGAAAAATTGATAAGCATAATTTCCAGCATTTACTGAGCACTTGCCATGGACCAGGCACTCTCATTTCATTCCCATACCAACCTCATGAGTGATGTGCTATTACTATCCCCCATTTTAGAGATGAAGAAAACAAGGCTTTTTTGAGAGCAAAATATTGAAAACCCCTTATCTGAAAAAGGACTTATTATGGGTTATTAAAATCATCCACTTTATTCATATTCTGATTGTCCACTTATTAGACTCATTTGAGGTTATTCTATCATGAGCCAGTGCATCTAGTAAGATTTGGGATGGATGAGAGTATGTCTTTCACTTGCTAAGCAAAAGACAGATTAGTACATAAGGTTTAAGATATCTTGCAGACAAAATGATTTCAGAAAAGAGAAATCTAGAAGCTGAGAATCCGAAACTGTTTGTTCTAAGCTGTGTCTGTGTACTCCCTGAGAAGTCTTTGGGCACCACCAGGAGTATGCACTCCCCCAAACAGGAGTTTCTGGACAAAATAATCTCTTAAATCCCTTTTAGTAGGCAGGTTACCTGGTTAGAGAGTCCATCAGGAGGTCCTATTACCATGAATAAGGTGCCTTCATTTTAATTTGGGGAGTCATGTTATGTAGTGTCACTAGCATAGACTTTGGAGCCTGACAAATATGACTTTAAGTTCGGATTTTGCCCTTCATGGTCAAAAAAGGTTGAACTTTTCAAGCCTTAGTCTTCTAATTTGTAAAATTGTGATTCTGTGAATCTGTACAACAGGCAATAGTGAAGATGCTTGTGGTAATGAAAAATCCATGCCTCACTAATTTGGAAAATAAGTCCTTGATCCTTCCATCAACACTGTGTGCAGTTTATATTGGAGCAAAAAAGTGATGGTTACCAAACAGCCTGCTCAGATTTCCAAGCCTATAAAACAATCCTTTTATAGAAAACAGTATGGAGGTTCCTCAAAAAAATAAATAAATAAAACTACAACTACCATATGATCCAGCAACTCCATTTCTGGGTATTTATTCACAGAAAGCAAAAACACTTATGTTCACTGCAGCATTGTTTCAATAGCCACAGCACTGAAACAACCTAACTGGTCCATCTATGGATAAATGGATAAAAAAGATGATATATATAATGGAATATTATCCAGCCATTTAAAAAAATGAAATCTTGCCATCTACAACCACATGCATGGATCCTGAGGGCACTATGCTAAGTGAAATTAACCAGAGAAAAACAAATACCATATCATCTCACTTATATGAGGAACTTAAAGGGGAAAAAAGCTCTTGGGTGCCTGGGTGGCTCAGTCAGTTAAGCATCTGACTCTTGATTTCAACTCAGGTCACGATCTCAGGGTTGGGAGAACAAGCCCCAAACTGAGATCTGTGCTGCTTAAGATTCTTTGTCTCCAGGGAAACCCTCCTACATTGTTGGTGGGAATGCAAGCTGGTGAAGCCACCCTGGAAAACAGTATGGAGGTTCCTCAAAAAGTTGAAAATGGAGCTACCCTATGACCCAGCAATTGCACTACTGGATATTTACCCCAAAGACACAAATGTAGTGATCTGCAGGGGCACCTGCCCCCAATGTTTATAGCAGCAATGTCCACAAAAGCCAAACTATGGAAAGAACCTAGATGTCCATCAACAGACGAATGGATAAAGATGTGGTATATATCTACAATGGAATATTATAAGCCCTCAAAAAAGAAATCTTGCCATTTGCAATGTGGATGGAACTAGAAGTTATTATGCAAAGTGAAATAAGTCAATCAGAGAAAGACAATTATCATATGATCCGAGATGAGGAATTTGAGAAAAAAGACAGGATCATAGAGGAAGGGAGGGAAAAGTGAAACAAGATGAAACCAGAGAGTGAGACAAACCATAAGAAACTCTTAATCTCAGGAAACAAACTGAGGGTTGCTGGAGTGGGAGGCGGTGGGAGGGATGGGGTGGCAGGGTGATGGACACTGGGGATGGTATGTGCTATGGTGAGCACTATGAACTGTGTAAGACTGATGAATCACAGGCCTGTACCCCTGAAACAAATAATACATTATATGTTAATAAAAATATAAATAAATAAATAAAAATATTCTCTCTCCCTTTCTCATCCCCCTCCCCCGCTGCTAACAGGTGCTCTCTCTCTCTCTAAAAACAAAACAAAACAAAACAAAAAAACAATTCATAGATTCAGAGAACAGATGGGTGGTTCCCAGAGGCAGAGGGCCGGGAGTGGTGAAATGGGTGAAGGGGGTTCAAAGGCACAAGTTTCCAGTTATAAAATAACGTCATGAGAATGTAATGTACAACATGGTGAATACAGTTAATAATACCGCATCACATATGTAAAAGTTGCTGAGAGTGTATCTTAAAAATCTTCATCACAAGAAAAAAATTGTCATTGTGTATGGGGATGGATGTTAGCTAGAGTTATTGTGGCGATCATTTAGGAGTATCTACAAATATCAAATCATTATGGTGTACATCTGAAACTAATATAATGTAAGATATATATAATGTGATATATATATAAACATATATATAATATAATGTTACTCACTAAAAAGTAATAATCCTGTTTGTTCTTATAACAACAGATGGTCAATACCAACTGGACCAGTGTATCCCATTTTGTTCTCTTGGGCATTTCTACCCAGCCAGAAGAGCAGATTCCACTCTTTCTTCTTTTTCTACTGATGTATGCAATCAGCATTTCTGGGAACTTTGCCATCAGCACACTGATTATCTCTACTCCACGCCTCCACACCCCTATGTACATCTTCCTCAGTAACTTGGCTTTGGCAGACATCTGCTTCACCTCCACCACAGTCCCCAAAATGCTACAGAATATTTTCTCTCCTACCAAGGCTATTTCCTACATGGGATGCTTAGCCCAGACTTATTTCTTCATTTGCTTTGCAGCCATGGAAAACTTCCTTCTGGCTGCAATGGCCTATGACAGATACATTGCCATCTGCTACCCTCTCCACTACCCTAGGATCCTGACCAGAACACTGTGTTCACAGTTGGTGGCTCTGTGCCAGATTCTCTCCCATCTTCATGCCCTGCTGCACACCTTCCTCATGGGCCAATTGATCTTCTGTGCTGATAACAAGATCCCCCATTTCTTCTGTGACCTCTACCCTCTGATGAAGATTTCCTGCTCCAGCCCCTACCTCAACACCCTGATGATTCACACAGAGGGTGTTATTGTCATCAATGGAGCTCTGGCCTTCATCATTGCCTCCTATGCCCGCATCATCTCAGTGGTCCTCCGGACCTCCCCAGCCGAGAGCAAGTGGAGAGCCTTTTCTACCTGTGGCTCCCACCTCACTGTGGTGGCTATCTTCTATGGCACACTCACATGGGTCTACTTCCGGCCCCTCACCAGCTATTCAGTGACTGAGGGTCGCATCCTGACAGTCATGTACACAGTGGTGACCCCCATGCTGAACCCCTTCATTTATAGTCTGAGGAATGGGGATGTCAAAGGAGCCTTCCGAAAATGGGTGAGCAGAATATAGATTTCTTTCTTCACTAAAACTCCAAAACACAGTTTAGTTTTATCTATGATTCTGGTAAAACAATTCTGTTCCTCACATATCTGTTTCCTTTAGAACTTCCCAGAAATATCTAAATTAGGTACATATTATAGATTTTCCCACTGAATATTGTCCTGAGCTATCCCTTAAACCAAAGCACATGAAGCTATATATTTAGCATAAGCCACTAGCATGACTTTAATTATAACTGAGAGTGTTCTCTGGGCCTGCCATTAAACAACAAGGTTGTAACATACTTAGATATGGGCAACAGGAAACAATTCTGGTTGATTCATAGATTTATTGAAGTGTATGTGGATCTCGTGAATTTCCATGAAGGCTAAGCAACCAGGCTCAATAAAATGGCCAACTTTAAGAAAGGTCATATGGTCAGAACCGTAGTCAAAATCATATCCCAGAATTGTCTGATGAGGTCACTGCTGGAGACACTAAACTCTTTTCACTGCCATTTAAACCACCACCAATACTACCAGCAATAGTCGCTGGGCAGAGCTCCCAGGGGCCTGAAAACAGATGTGACCACCACCAGAAAAAAGAATGCCCACTTCTTGTTCTTTACACCAATACATCTAGATTCAAAATAAGGTGATCCATGTGGCTGGCGAAGACTTGGTCCATATGCCCATGCTCTAGTTCTCAGGGAAACTGGGCAAGCAATACTGCTGCTTTTATTTTCTGTAAGGGGGAGAGAGGTTCTGCCTCCCACCAAAACAAATGAAATGGCAGAACAACTTCAGTATGGGAAAAGGACATAATGACAAATATCTACTGTATAGGGTCAGACGTTATAAATGTTCTGGAATTCAGCACTGTCATTCTTGTGCATCTATTGTACTTGTATAAGTTAATTTAGTAGTCAGCATCAGTGAAGTAATGTAAAGGGCTCTCCAATTTGCATTTTCTTAAGCTTCATTAGCTGCACCATTCAGAGATAACTTAAACTCCTTTTACCTAGCATGCTCCTGATCTTCTCTGTAGCTGATAATGTGGAACCTGCTTATTTTACTGGATATTTGTCTGCTGACCAATCAGTGCTGGAAATGAAAAATAGGTCCAAGAGCCAAAATGTCTACTAAATGTCAATTCTTTAGTTTCATGGGTGTTTCCAGTTTCCATTTTTTTTAATTTATTTTATTTTTTCAGTGTTCCAAGATTCATTGTTTCTGCCCCAAACCCAGTGCTCCATGCAATACGTGCCCTCAATACCCACCAGCACGCTCACCCATCCCCCCACCCCTTCCCATCCAAGACCCTCAGTTTGTTTCTGAGTCCAAAGTCTCTCATGTTCATCTCCCTCCTTGATTTACCTTACTTCCATTTCCAGAAGGAAATGATGAAAAGGACAGACATCCTAGGACATGGGGCAGAAGTTGCAAGTGAAGGCTGATTTATAGGCCATTTGACAGTAAAAGGTCTCTTTTGTAGCATATGAGCAGTTATGGCACTGACTTGAGAAGAAGCTAAAATTGTGGTGAATTTGTGTAATGAGCTAGAAGAAGGATTTCTTGGGACCTATATGTAAGTCTTGGTCACCCCACCAAAACTGATTTGAGGAGCTACATTCCTTAAGTCTTTGGCTACACCAGGACAATAAATTCTTCCAAGATAAAGGGGGCCTGACCTTTGTGAAATGTTAATAATAAGGAAATGAAACCAACTTTTGGTTACTTAACTCTGGTTCTTTCACATTTTCCCAAAAAGGTGAAAATCTCATATATCCAATATTTTTCTTCTGGATTCCACTGTTTCCTCTTTTCTTCCTTCCTGCCTCCTCGGCCCACCCCTTCCTCCTTTCTGTGTCTTTAAGAGGTTGTTCTATGACTGAATCTCCTATACAAAATGATTTGCTCTACCTGTTACCATTGCAGCCTCTTCTAACTAACTGCCCCCACGGAAAGAACTTTCTTAAGGTAAACAAATGGACAGGAGAGTAAATTAATATATTAATAATTGAAGAGCAATTGGAAAATGCTATCAAACAATTTTATATTTAGTGATACACTTCCACCTCTGGGAGTTTATCTCAAAGAATGAATATATATAATGAATGAATATATTTATATATGTGTGAATACACGCATATATTTTATGTTCAATACACTTTTGTTTATGATAATGAAAAATTAGAAATCATCTTCATGCATGTTAACGGAATTCTGGTTCATTGTGTTTGGTAACTAGATAGGCAGTGTTATCTGTTCACAATTCTTCCTTCCTTTCCTGTCTTTCTCACGGTTTGCTGGGGCAGAATACACATCTCCATCCCATTAACTTTGGGCTGGCTTTAGCTATCAGTTTATGAACAGACATAACAAATGCTATTTCCAACAAAAAGCTTTGAATGAGTTCACATCATTTGGTTTACCCTCTTAAGCTCTAGCCTTCACCATAAGAAAAAAGGTTCATCTCATGTAGCTAAAGCCCCTTAGCTTGAATCTCAGAATAAGAAACATATAGACCAGACTTGAACTCGACCCAGGGTCTGAAGCACTGTTCCCTCTTTCAAACTGCAGACTTTTGATTGAGACAAAGATGTCTGTTTTTATAAGTCACTGAGGTTTGGGATTATCTCTTATTCAGTACTTTGAAGGAAATGTCAACCAATACAATACACACATATCATGAACTGCCAGGCAGTCAATTAAAAAAATGAGGCAGATTAATTACTGGCCTTACTCTCATTTCATCAGTAGCCTTTAGGTACATACAGATATCCAGACTTTTAACGACTACCTTTTTCTTTTCTCCCATTATTTCTTCATCTGTATGCTATTGATAATAATAATAATAATAATAATAATAGGACATACACATGTGGTATTCATGAGTGGGTCACTATTATGAGTGCTTTGCACATATTTTACTCATAAAATCCTTTCAAAAACCCCAAATTATAGATACTGTTTCTCTCTTCTTTACAGATGGATAACTGAGGCAGAGTAGTTGGATCACCATCAAAGAGCACTGAAGTATAAACCCTAGTTTGTTTTACTTTTTGTAGACCAAGTGCTTGACTTAGCTTTGATTTTGGAGGGTTCCACTTCAAAAAGGCTATCTAAATAAATACATTGCCAGCCACACTGACCAGTAAAGAGCCAGAACCCTCCAACCTCCTATGCCACCACTGACCTGCTCATTTGTTTCAGAAATAGTGGTTGATTCGTGATTAGTTTAACTGACTATTTGGGCCATTTGGTTTTTTCTCTTCCCACACTTCAAATTCCTACTCTTATGTTTTAAGTCCATAAATAATCAACCTGTGAAACCCAAGACCCCTTCCCTCAACCCCAATAATAGCAGAACACCAAGCCCATGCTCTCCCATGCTTTCTCTGTACCTTTGACCTCACTGTGTGGCCCCAGGTGTGCAATATGTTTCCCAGGACCTGAGAGTAATAAACATTTTTTTTCAAAGTTTCCTGAGTATTACTGAGAGCATCTTGTAATCATAATAATTATCAGGGCAGGTCCAGCTAAAACACTGGTTACCAATAGCCTGAAAAAAATATCACATGTCTGGGGCACCTGGGTGGCTCAGCTGGTTAAGCGACTGCCTTCGGCTCAGGTCATGATCCCGGAGACCAGGGTTCGAGTCCCACATCGGGCTCCCTTCTCGGCAGGAGGCCTGCTTCTCCCTCTCCCACTCCCCCTGCTTGTGTTCCCTCTCTGGCTGTTTCTCTCTGTCAAATAAATAAAAATCTTAAAAAAAAATATCACATGTCAAGTAACGATAATAGTGGGATTCTAATTCATGGTATCTGGCTCCAGAGTCCATCTCCTTGAACATGACCCCACACCACCTTCAACAAAGCTCTGTAGGATTTTTTCCTTGGGTTTCTGCACTGTTTCATTCTGCTTCTTCAAGGAGAACAATTTTTGGAAAATCATGTTTGCACAAAAGAACTACTTACTTCTATTGTTTCAGTGTAATTATAAATACTGCCTCCTTTATCTCTCAAATGTATGTGTTAGAGCAATAATACAGACATTGTCACATATAAATAAATGGCACAATGATTTCACCCATTTCCACAGTCCATCTTTGGTTCTTCTTTTCCCCTTACATATGACATCAAGCCTATCAGTGTGTGTTTAAACAGCTCTACTTGCCCTATGTCCCAAATAGGACCACTTACTTCTAGTGTTAGAGCCACTGTGAAGACTCTCTCTCTCCCAGTCTCTATTACCAGTGCCCTATACTATCTTTTCTGCACTGACATGAAAGTTCAGATGGAATAATTCAGTCACTGTAAATACTGAGCTGTTTGTTATTACTATGAATTTACAATAATGGCGCCCTGGGTGTGGGGCATAAAAAACAAACAAATCTTGGAACACTGAAAAAATAAGAGAATGTAGTAAAAAGTAAAATTAAATTAAAAATGGAAGAATGTAAATTATAATTTTTAAAGAGATTTAGGCTACTTATGGTCTATTCAAAAATCACTCTCCGGGTGAAACACCTATGCTCTCAAAACTGTAAAATGCTGGTGGAAGAAATTAGAAATCACGCAAGTAAATGCAAAGATATTCCATGCTTATGGATTGGGAGAACAGATTTTGTTAAAATGTTCATCCAAAAGCAATCTACAGATTTGATGCTATCCTCAGAATATCAAAAGTATTTTTCACAGAACTAGAACAAATAATCTTAAAATTTGTATGAAACCACTAATGACCCTGAATGCCAGAGAAATCTTGAAAAGGAGAACAAAAGTGGTGGTATCACAATCCCAAATTTCAAGATATACTACAAGGTTATAATAATCAAAACAGTAGAGTATGGCACAAAAATAGACACATGGATCAACAGAACAGAATAAAGAGCCCAAAAATAAACTCACATTTACATGGTCAATTAATCTTTGGCAAAGGAGGCAAGAATATGTAACAGGAAAAAGACAGTCTCTTCAACAAATGGTGTTGGGAAAAGCTGGACAGCTACATGCAAAACAATGAAACGGGACACCTGCTTGCACCATACATAAAAATAAACTCAAAATGGATTAAAGACATAAATATGAGACAGGAAGCTATAAAAATCCTAGAAAAGACCAAAGGCAGTAATTTCTCTGACAATGGCCATAGCAAGATTTTTCTAGATATGTCCCTTGACACAAAGGAAAGAAAAACAAAAATAAACTATTGAAACTACATCAAAATTAAAAACTTCTGCACAACAAGGGAAACAAGCAACAAAGCAAAAAGACAACTACTGAATGGGAGAACATCTGCCAATGATACATGTGATAAAGAGGTTAGTATCCGAAATATATAAACAACTTATGCAACTCAGCACCAAAACCCCACAAATAATCCAATTAAAAATGGGCAGAAGACATTAATAGACATCTCTGCAAAGACCTACAGATGGCCAACAGCACCTGAAAAGATACTCATCATCACTTATCATCAGAGAAATGAAAATCAAAACTACAACGAGTTGTCACCTTACACCTATCAAAATATCAAGTACATGCCACTGCCACAATATCACTAAAATGATCAAAGTTCTGCAGGCCTCATTGGTGTATAATAATTTAGTTTAGCAGCTATGTATAGAAGAATGAAAGTAGACCATTCTCTTACACCACACACAAAGATAAACTCAAAATGGATGAAAGACCTCAATGTGAGACAGGAATCTATCAAAATCTTAGAGAAGAACATAGGCAGTAACCTTTTTGACATCGGCCATAGCAACTTCTTTCAAGATGTGTCTCCAAAGGCAAAAGAAACAAAGGTGGGAGTAAACTTTTGGGACTTAATCAAAATAAAAAGGTTCTGCACAGCAAAGGAAACAGTCAACAAAATAAAGAGGCAACCCAGGGAATGGGAGAGGATATTTGCAAAAGACGCTAAAGACAAAGGGCTGATATCCAAGATCTATAAGGAAGCCCTCAAACTCAACAACCAAAATAAAGACCATCACATCAAAAAATTGGCAGGAGACATGAAGAGGCACTTCTCCATAGAAGACATACAAATGGCTAACAGACACATGAAAAAATATTCATCATCACTAGCTATCAGGGAAATTCAAATCAAAACCACACTGAGATACCACCTTACATCAGTCAGAATGGCCAAAATTAACAGGACAGAAAACAAGTTTAGAGAGGCTGTGGAGAAAGGGGGACCCTCTTACACTGTTGGGGGAATGCAAGTTGGTGCAGTCACTTTAGAAAACTGTGGAAATTCCTTAAAAATTTAAAAAGAGAGCTACCCTATGACCCTGCAATTGCACTACTGGGCATTTACCCCAAAGATACGGATGTAGTGAAAAGAAGGGCCATATGTACCCCAATGTTCATTGCAGCAATGGTCACAATCGCCAAACTGTGGAAAGAGCCAAGGTGCCCATCAACAGATGAATGGATAAAGAAGATGTGGTACATATATACAATGGAATACTATGC
>PITA01012325.1:0-62523 GCA_004023965.1 Spilogale gracilis
CTCCCCCTACTTGTGTTCTCTCTGTCAAATAACTAAAATCTAAAAAAATGACATTATTGTTTATATCCTTTCAGACCACTCTGAGTGCACACACATAATTTTCTGTAAACAGTGTGACATGGTATCTAGGTTAGGGTCCTGATGGGAACCACGGCACACTCAGGAGTGGTAGGCTTGAAGACAGTTTTGTGAAGTGGTCATAAACAAAGGTTTGGGAAGCTTTAAAGAAAACAGAAAGGAATGGTGATGTACTCTGGAATTAGCAACTATAAGAAGCTATTACCATCTCAAGACATAAAAGGGCAAAGCAAGAGAGTAGTAACTGGAACCTGAGAAGAAGCTGTGGCTATACTGAAGGAGCAGTGACCTTTTGCGCAGCACAGGCTGTGGCCTTCAGGAGAGGAAAGCAGAAATGGCCAAAATGTGCTTGGCAGAGAAGAAAAATAAACGTGACTGTTCTCTTTTCTTTCCATTTGATCTTCTGTTGGTGCTTTCCAAAGACCAAATCCAATTAGAAGCCACTGAGAAGGGTACTTGGTTGAAGAAGTCTATAGAAGTTGGCCTCCTACAGCACACATGAGAATGGAAAAGGGCAGAGAGTGGGGATAAAGAGGGCAGAAGAATGCCCAGCTCACATACAGAGCTTTCATTAACAATGACTATACATATATGTAGTCCTAGCTTTGCATGGTTCTGATACGACTCTCAGTTACCACTGTTTTGTTACATTACACCAGTCTTCTAACAGCATGGTTCAAATTCCAGTTATGATGGTATATTAACTATGAGTAACTGCATAAAATACAACCTTCACTGCTAGCTCTCCAGTCCACAAATCATTCTGAAATAACGGATGTTCATCATGTTTAGTGATCAATCATCAGACTTCTTTCAAAGTCTGTCAGTGATTGGTCACTGCACATGTTTTTAGTTCATACAGAGAACAGTGAACAGTGTAGAGTTGTGTTGCCTTCTTGCCTCCCACTAATGAACCCATGTGCCATTTTACAAAAGCAGATAACTGAAAGAGGGAATTGGCCAACGAAGATGAAAGTGAGACAAAGAGGAACTCCTGGGTGGCTCAGTAGGTTAAGTGTCTACTTTCGGCTCAGCTCATGATCCCAGGGTCCTGGGATGGAGTCCCATGTCAGGCTCCTTGCTCAGCAGGGAGCCTGCTTCTCCCCCTGCCTGCTGCTTCCCCTGCTTGTGCTCACTTGCATGCTCTCTGACAAATAAATAAATAAAATCTTAAAAAAAAAAAAAAAAAAGAGGGACACCTGGGTGGCTCAGTTGTTCAGCGTCTGCCTTCAGCTCAGATCATGATCCAGGAGTCCCGGCATCGAGCCCTGCATCGGGCTCTCTGTTCAGCGGGAAGCCTGCTTCTCCCTTTCTCACACCCCCTGCTTGTGTTCCCTCTCTAGCTGTGTTTCTCTCTGTCATATAAATAAATAAAATCTTAAAAAAAAAAAAAGAAAATAACACAAAGAAAAATAGAACTCTTTAAATGAAATAGGAATAGAATGTACATGGAGTCATAGAAATAATAGCTGAACATGGTGACACGGTTCTATTTGAGATAATCCAGATATGCAGCCAGAGGAACTTAGTAAAGATGAACTTATTGACATAAACAAGGAAAGTAGCTGTGATTGAAAGGATGTGACAACAGCAAAATGCTTCACATTCAAGGAACTCTTGCAGATATTTCATGACACTACAAGTACAAGGGATAAAGTCTGGGATGTTGTCTGAACTTAGGAAGTAGTATGCTAATTCATCAAAGCAAAGGAGAGATGGTCACTTCATATTGAAAGTTACCGGAAGTTATATGACTAGAAGAAGAGCAGCACCGTTCAACTTACTCTTGCTAAGTTTTCTTCCAAAGGAATAAAACAATTGAATTCTCAATATTTTAATGTTTTAAATTATAATGTACTAAATAAATGTTTCCTTTTCCTCCTTTTTAATATTACTTTGCAATTTAGTTTGTATGATTATTTTTAGGCTCCTATACAATTGTGCAAAGCAAGGACCACCTGTATTGTGTTTTCCAATGACTGACTGACATTCTCTAACATAGACAAAAGCATTATTTAATGGAAGTTTGTTTTTTTTGCATTTTTTCAACTGGTATAAACAATGCTGCTCCTTATAATATCTTTTTTTGTGCACCTGTATTCTTAGGACAAATTCTAACAATGACAGCTCAGAGGCTATGCACCTTCACATTTTGATATGTGCTGCTAAACTGCCTTCCAGACAGGCAGGCTGAATGCCAGTTTACATTTCACCAACAGTGCCGCCAAGTTTCCAGTTCTCCGCCCATGTCTTATTATCATTGCCAGTTTGATATTTTGCTGGTGTTTCAATTTGATTGCCAGAGAAGTTGAAAATCTTGAAGAGATAAGGTTTAAAAAAGTTACTTGGAAATAGAGTTCTCTAAAGAGTACTCATATTATAAGTAGATAGAGCGTTTACTTGCTCTAGGGACATAAAGACATCTTGATCTATTAAAAACAATGGCAGCCACCAGTCCACCTCTCTGAGCAGCAATTAAGAGTCTGGTGGTTCAGTTTAATTAAGTAAAACAAACAAACAATGATTTGAAGAACGAGTATACAAAAGAATGGTCAGACTTTACAAACTGGTGGCTACCACTCTTAGCCAGATGGCTTGTTTATAAAGGCCTCTGGGTCAAACTTTGGTCTTTCAACTAAATATGTACACACATGGTCAGATTTAAATGAACAAAATATACTGTCAGATATGAATGTGTATAAAAACATTTTATCCAGGGCTTATTATTAAGTTTCATCCCTGAACTACCAAAATTAAGCAATCGATTTATTAGTAGTATCAGGTACAAGCCATATGTTCATCATTTTGCTATGAATATGGGGCTACAAAAAGTTTAAGATGTGTTCCTTGCCCTTAGCATTAACAGTATCTGTTCAGAGGCGCCTGGCTGGCTCAGTCATTAAGCGTCTGACTTCGGCTCAGTTCCTGATCCTAGGGTCCTGGGATCGAGCCCCACGTTGGGTCCTGCTCAGCATGAAGCCTGCTTCTCTTCTCCATCTCCTACTCCCCCTGCTTGTGTTCCCCCTTGCACTCTTTGTTGAATAAATAAATAAAATCTTAAGAAAAACAAACAATACCTGTTCAGAGAATATATTTTATATGCATAGAACTATAAAGAAGCTTTTACCTTTGTCTCTCATTTAGTCTCCACAATCCTGCAAGGTAGGAATTAACTACTATGCAGATGAAGAGATCTGAGACTCAATTACACACCTATTTCCTATCAGGACTGAACTCAAAGTTTTCTAATTCCCCATTGCTACATAAAATTGTTTCAAAAATCCAGTTGAAGAAATAATAGGAAAGAAGAGTAGCAAGAATTTTAGACAAGAATTAGGTGCAAAACCATGTGGTCTTAATAGTAAGGTGGTATATAGTTTTCTATATACCATGCGTTGAATAGCCTGGGGTATAGTCAATTGGATAGATCGATATTTAGAAGATCCTGAGCAACCTTGGGTGTGGGGATTCACAGTGCCTGTATAGACAAAATTTGACTTGTATACGCCTCCCTGGATGGGACTAACTGAAAAGCAAAGGGGGAGTGCCTGGAATGCTGTGCCTCCTTTGAAGTTTCTTGGCTGAAAGTGGCCAGATTCTTGGTATGGCTCAAGGTTCTCATCTACGGAGTAGTTTAAATTTAGAAGAAAACAGGCACCTGTAGGGGTCATGTACTTCACAAACTCTTGCCTCCTTGCCTTGCACACACATCGCAAGCACTGCTTGCCTTATCACACACTGCACCATGTATTGTTGCCTGACCTTTAAGTTACACTTTCCTTCTTGTTTTGTGCTTGCACTTGGGGTATTGATAAGACCCCAATAAAAGTGGAGACAAAGCTTGGCTCAAGGCCTTTGGCCACTAGAGTGTCTGGTCCCCAGACTTCTCCTTTTTCATACTAAGGTGTCTGGAGTAATCTTTTCATTCACCATCTGAGGGTTTGCTGGCCAATCCTGACACTTGGGAGCAAGAGCCATTCTTCTAAGTGTGTGGGGTCTTAGGAGACAGATTCAAGTGTGGGAAAGGAAGGGTTGAATGGGCTCTACCAGGGTCCCAAGAAACAAAAAGAAAACATTTTATGGTTGAGCAAGGGAATGACAGATGCAGCTTGTCTGAAGAAGGGTCAGAACATCAAGGGGCAGGTAGTGTGGGTTCTGCTGTCCTGACAAGGTAATGTATCAATTGAACAAAGAGCTACTCTGACTGCTGAGTTAACCATAGTCCTTTGTGCTTGGTGTTAACATTTGGAACAAAGTGGCAAAATAAAAATGTTTGTTTTAAACAGGATCTTTTGGACTTTTGAGAAACTGAAGCCACCAGATTAAAAAAGAAACACAACTCAAAATCTAGAGAAATCCTTAAATACCAGCCGGGTGAATTAAAACAGGAATTAGGGGAATGTTGTATTTTTCTCTACAATTAGTGCTAAAACCAGCATCACTAAGGAGTCTTTAACTGCAGCCTTAAAAAAAAGAGCAGGCTGACCCACGTGAAAGAATATTTTAATGGTCTAAATACTTCCAGATATGTCAATTATATCTCAATAAAGCTGGAAGAATAAAGAACACCCTCCCTCTTAAAAACCACCTTCCAGGGGCGCCTGGGTGGCTCAGTTGTTTAAGCGACTGCCTTCAGCTCAGGTCATGATCCCAGAGACCCGGGATTGAGCCCCACATCTGGCTCCCTGCTCGGCAGGAAGCTTGCTTCTCCCTCTCTCACTTCCCCTGCTTGTGTTCCCTCTCTGGCTGTGTTTCTCTCTGTCAAATAAATAAAATCTTAAAAAACAAAACAAAACAAAACCACCTTCCAGAGCTTGCAGGAGCTCGTTTGCTGAAAAATATATTCTTATATAACTCATCTGTATAGTATTGTATGATATAGAAACATTTATTTCAAGGAAAAATTTAGAAGTCTTGAACTCATGTTTCAGCCCAAGTTAACTACAAAGTTTTAGTTCATAAAGTGCTCTTAACTATAAATAAGTTACAGAGAAAAAAGAAATCTGAAATACAGGCAATTATTTAATATAAGAGATGGTCCATGGCAAAAGCCTCAAAACAAGTCTGACTCTACCCTAGAACCTTTTGTCGCTCCATGCAACAGCCAAAGAGAAAACTTCTTGTGGAGCTTGCTACCCTCAGCCCCTGCAAAAGCCAGCTAGGTAACAATTCAGTATGAAAACTACTGTGCTAGGAGACAGCATTAACTCATTATTCATGTATTATTTTCTTCTTTCATATAACCATCCTCCTCAAGATGGTTCATAGGGTTTACATGGGATAACTCCTTCTATGTGAACATGTCAAGAACAAAAAATAAAACCAGGCAAAAATATTTTGTAGGACAAAATATTGAAAGCATAAATGATGGTATAACTCCCACCAAAGACTATATGAACAAAAATAGGCATAAATGAAGAATTAGAAATTTTAGAAATAAAAAATACAGTCAGTGAAAAAATACAATAAATGGGGTTAATTTTAGACTAAGCATATTTGAAGAGTAACTAAATAAATTAGCAGACAGCACTGAAGAACTCAATCAGAACACAGAACAAAGACAAATATGAAAAATATGAGAATAGTTAGATACCTAACAGAATCGTTAGAGGCCCAAATTTAGCCTACTGGAGTTTAAAAAAAATGGACCAAATGGTAAAGAAGCAATACTGAAAAGATACTTGCTGAGTTTTAATAATTGCAAAATAGATGTGGGTCTTAGACAGAAAGCACATTCATTACTGAGCAAGATGAGTAACTGTTAAGCAGGTCACAAACTGGTAGAACATCAAAGATAAAGAGGCAACTTAAGAGCTTCCAAGGAAAGAGGCCAGATTATCTATAAAGGAAAAACAATTATACTGACAGTAAACTGTTCGATAACAGTGAATTTAATGGTACAATATTTTAAAGTGTTAAGGAAAAATAACTGCCAAACTAGAATTTTAAACTGAACCAAACTATCATTCAAGAGGACAGGACATTTTAGCATTTCTAATCAACAGGCCTTAACTTAAAGAAATACTAAAGAGAAGAATACTAAATAATACTAAGTACTAAAGAAGAAAAGTGAACCACAGATGAAACATACAGGTGTAAAAAATGGCAAAAAACTTGACAAAAATAAGCCAGTATACTAATTTGCACTATATAAAAAGAAAGCTGAAACTTAGCAAACTGGGGGGAAAAACCATAAAGAAAAAAGAAGGAAGGGAAATGACACAAGAGCAGAAATTAATGAACAAAAAAACACAGAGAGGATCAATAGGATCAAAAGCTAAAGATATTAGGTGAAGGGATTTAAAAAAGATAAATGTCTAATAAGACCTTAATGATTAAAGAAAGAGAAAAAAGATATAAGAGGATGAAGTTAAAATTTTTTAAAACCCTAAGAGAATACTGTGAACTTTATCCCATTAAACATAAAACTTTCTATTTCAAACAAACCTTTTAAAATATATTTTATTTATGTATTTACTTATTTATTTAGAAAAAGCACAGCAGGGGGAGGGGCAGAAGGGAGAGGGAAGAAGAATCTCGAGCACACTCCACACTGAGCGCAGTGCTTGACACAGGGCTCGATCTCATGACCTGGAGATCATGACCTGAGCCAAAATCAAGCCAGACACTTAACTGATGGAGCCACCCAGGCACTCCTCAAACAAACCTTTTAAAAATATCAGAGGCTGATATGCCACAGATATTCAAACTGTAGAAGAAATATAAAAAATGAAAACAATGGCTATAAACAGAGACATAAAATCCTTAAATATAAAATTAGTAAATATAAATGGACTATAAAAGTTAAGAATGTACATTACAGTCTCTACAGCAACAATGAAAAACAATACAAAGAAGTTCAATTAAAATACCAATAGGAAGGTTAAATACTAAAAATATATTTAAGGTCATTAAAAAAAAGACAGGGAAAACAGGAAACAGAGGGGGCAAGTAGGAAAAATTAAATGGTAGATACAAATCTAACCATATAAACAACCACATTAAATCCTTTATATAAATTTTCCAATTAAAATGTAGAGCTTAGAATGTATAAATAAGACCCAGCTATATGCTGTCTGTAAGAAATGAACTAAATACAAATATAGGTGGGCTGAAGGTAAATGATGGAAAAAGATATGGGCAAACAATAAGCACGAGGTGCCTGGGTGGCTCAGTCGTTAAGTGTCGGCCTTTGGCTCCGGTCATGATCCTGGGGTACTGGGGCCACGCCCCACATCAGGCTCCCTGCTCAGCGGGAAGCCTGCTTCTCCCTCTCCCAGGCTCTCTGCTTGTGTTCTCTCTCTTGCTGTCTCTTTGTCAAATAAATAAATAAAATCTTAAAACAAAACGAAACAATAAGCACAAGAAGACATTAACAGCTATAATAAGATCAGATAAAACAGATTTTAAGAGAGAGTAATATCAGAGTTATAAAGGGAAATTTCATCAGATAAAAGGGTCAATTAATCAAGAATATGTAAAAATCTTAATAGTATTATATGCCTAATAACATATAAAAAAAGCTTCTAAATACTCAAATCAAAATTTTACAGAATTAAAAGGAGAAATAGAAAATTCCAAAATCATCTGTCCAATTTCTGCAATGGACAGAACTAGACAAAAAAACCTAGCAAAGATAAAAGTTCTGAACAACACTATCAACACTGTTTCTATCAGTACATTCAACAAGGACAGAATATACATCCTTTCCAGAAGCATACGATTAGATTAAGAGATGTGATAAACTAGTACACAGAACACTAAAAACTACAATAAACAAATAAATTGCAAGGGGAAGTTGAAGGCCTAAAAATAAATGAGATGATATTTCGTATTCATAGATTGGACGACTCAAACTGGTAAGATGGCAATTCTCCTCAAATTGATCTACAGAATGAATATAATCCAAGTCAAAATCTTAGCAGACTTTTTTGAAAAGAAATCGAGATGATGATTTAAAAATTTAAATGTAAATTTTTAAAGGACTTAGCATAGTTCAAATAATCTGAAAAAGTGGAACAAGACTGGAGGGCTTAAACTCCCTAATTCAAGATTTGCTTAAAACTACAAAAATTAAGACACTGTAGTAATGGTGCAAGAATACACAATATTGGTCAATGGAATAGAACAGAGTGTAGAATAGGCCCATACTTCTAAGGTCAACTCTTTTCTACAAAGGTGTTAAGGTATGCTATAGGGAAAGGATAGTCTTCTCAACAAACAGTGCTGAATCAACTAAATATCATATGTGGGGTTGGGGTTGTGGAAGAACCTTGACCCTGACCAATACCATATATAAAAATTAACTCAAAATGGATCATAGACCTAAATATAAGAGCTCAAAATTACTAAAATTATAGAAGAAAACATAAAACACTTGTGACATTGGCTGAGGCAGAGATTTCTTAAACAGATCACAAGCACAACCATAAAATTAAAAACTTCTGCTCTCCAAAAGACAAAAACAAAAACAAAAACAAAAACAACAAAAAAAGGCAAGCCACAGACTGGAAGAAACTAGCTGCCAAACGTATATCTGTCAGAGGGCTCATATTCAGAATATTCTTACAACTCCAGTAGAAGAACATTAATCCAATAAAAGAAATGGGCAAAAGCTATGAAGACACTTTCACAAAGATACATATATAGCCAATAAGCACATGAAAAGATGCTTCACATCATTAATCAGTAGGGAAATGAAAATTAGAGCCACAATTAGATACTACGATACAATCACTACAACAGCTAAAATTAAAAAGCCTGACATTTCAAAGTGTTGGTGATGATGTGAAGTAGGTTAATTTTTCATTCCCTGCTAGTAGAAATGCAAAATGGCATAGCTACTTTGGAAAACAGATTGGAAGTATCTTACAAAGTTAAACATACACTTCTCATATTATTCAGAAATTTCACTCCTAAATATCTACCTAAAAGAAATGAAAACACGTCTACACAGACATCCCATGTTCATAGGGGCATTATTTATTATAGATTAAAATCTGGACACCACTTACATGTCCATCAACTGAATGGGTAAGTAAATTATGGCAAAAATATTCTATGGAATACTATTCATTGATAAAAAGAAACGTACAGGGGCACCTGGGTGGCTCAGTCAGTTGAGCATCCGCCTCTTGATTTTGGCTCAGGTCATAATATCGGCTCAGGTCATGATCTCAGGGCTGTGAGATGAAGCCCCAATCTGGGCTGCATGCTGGGTGTGGAGTCAGCTTAAGAATCTCTCCCCCTCTTCTCTTCTACAAAAAATGAACAACAAACAAACTCAAAAACCAAAAAATTATTAATACATGCGACATGGATGAATCTCAAAAACATAATGCTTAAAGAAAGAAATCAAGCACAAAAGACTATTACATTGTTCCATTTATGGAACTCTAGAAAAGGCAAAACAACTGTAATTGAAGTAGATCTTCAGTTGCCAGAGGTGGAGACTGAGCTAGAAAGATGTACTTTGGAACTTGCTGGGGCAATGAAAATGTTCTGCAGTTTGATTATGGTACAGTTTACTTCATTATATAAAACTACCCAAATTAATCAAAATGACATATTTAAGGTAAGTGAATTTTGTGGTATATATTAGCAAGTTGAATTCAGTAGTACGTACACACATAAAGTAATATGCAGTGATCAAATACTACTTGCTCCAGAAAAATATCAGGAATTTCTATTACTATAATCTATCATATTCAGACTAAAAGAAAAAAATTGCAAATACAGAAAAAGTACTTGACAAATTCAATATTCATAACAGAAACTCTTTTTTTTAAAGATTTCATTTATTTATTTGACAGAGAGAGATCACAAGTAGGCAGAGAGGCAGGCAGAGAGAGAGAGGAGGAAGCAGGCTCCCTGCCGAGCAGAGAGCCCTACACGGGCCTCGATCCTAGGACCCTGAGATCACGACCTGAGCCGAAGGCAGAGGCTTTAACCCACTGAGCCACCCAGGCGCCCTCATAACAGAAACTCTTAACAAATGGAATCTTCATTAACCTGACAAAAGGCATCTATTAAAAAATCTACAGAAAATATCACACTTAATCTGGAGACTTTACAAGTATTTAAATTAAGTAACAACCAAGAAAAGCATGGCCCTATCACTGCTTTTATTCAACCTTCTACTTGAGGCCTCAACTAAGGTAATAAGTAAACATAAGAATTAGACAGAAGAGATAAAACTCCTTATCTGCCAGACATTGCTCTAGGTGCCAGGCACTATTCTAAGGGTTTTGTGCTTTTTAAACCCCACAATAGTCCCATGAGATAGGATTATGCAAATGAGGAACGTTGAGGATAAGCAAATTATCCAAGGTTATACATTTTTATACATATATATTTGCTAGTGAATAGCAAAATCAGGATGTGAATCCAGGCAGTATAGCCACAGAATGCAAACCTTTTATTCCTGTGCTACCCTTCTTCACATCTGCCTACTTCGAAAATACAAGACACTCAATAAAACCACAGAACTAAAAGTTCATGTTGCTGCACATACACAAAAATATATAAAAACCAGCAAATAATAGGTAAAGATAATAAAAAGATAAGTATTTTAGCTAAAATATAAGAACATGAAAAAGAATAAAAAAAACACTGAATTCATATAATACTCACCCCTAGGGTGGGAAAGAATAGGATCACAGTGGGTACACAGGACACTTTGTTTCCACAATGTCTTTTCCCCCTAAAAAAACCAAAATAAAGTATTTGAAAGCAAGTATGACCATGTTAAGATTTGATAAAGCTGGGTGGCAAGTACAGGATGACGTTTTTATCATGATCTAATCTGGTAGGCATGTTTGGAATACTTCATAATAAAAACATTAGATAAAAAAGATATCAGGGGTGCCTGGGTGGCTCAGTTGGTTAAGCGTTGGTCTTCGGCTCAGGTCATGATCCCAGGGTCCTGGGATCAAGTCTCACATTGGGCTCCCAGCTTGGTGGGGAGCCTGCTTCCTTTGCCATCCATGAGCTCTGCATTCCCCCCCATGCTTGTTCTCTAAAGAAAACAAAACAACAACAAAAGAACACATCATTCTGAGACTTTACAGACTTTATTTTGAAATAAGCTATGATTCTGTGAATCTGAGAATAAGCTTTAGGCTATTTTATTTTAGGACCTGGGAATTAATACAGAAAAGATGGTTAGTATTCTATTTATTCTTGGTATAGTTTAAGCTTATGAAATAGTTTTGGAGTGCCTGCTATACTCAAGATAGTCTGTAGGATAAGAAGGAAAGATATAAATATTGAGTCTCTACTTTCACAGAGGCTTATAATCTAGATGGTGAAATAAATTAACTTTCCAAAGTCAAGGGCAGATGTTTATGGTCCAGGCAAAATGTCCTACCTTTCTGATCTATTTTTCCGTATTTTCTTTTCTTGTATGAAAATATCTGTTTTGCTTCTTCCTATTCCATATATTTCACTGTAAAATTAACAATAACATCAACTGTCTAGAGGGAAAGTGTTCCTAACTGTAATTCTCACACAAAATTCTCACCAAAAACTTTCTTTTTGGTAGGGAAAATGAGAGTGCATTTTTAGTGACATTCAATATTAGTACTAGTTAAATATCAAACAAAATTCTGCAATATTATTTCAATCTATGTGAAATAAACTTTTTAAATTTTTAAAAATAATTTACTTTTTCAGTGTTCCAAGATTCATTGTTTATGCACCACACCCAATGCTCCATGCAATACATGCCCTCCTTAAGACCCACCACCAGGCTCACCCTTCTACCCCCCTCCCTTCCAAAACCCTCAGTTTCCCAGAGTCCACAGTCTCTCATGCTTTGTCTCCCTCTCTGATTTACCCCAGTTCACATTTCCTTTCCTTCTCTTAATGTCCTCCATGTTACTCCTTATGCTCCACAAGTAAGTGAAATCATATAATTGACTTTCTCTGCTTAGCTTATTTCACTCAGCATAATGTCCTCCAGACCTGTCCATGTTGCTATAAAAGTTGGGTATTCATCCTTTCTGATGGAGGTGTAATATTCCATTGAATATATGGACCATATTTTCTTTATCCATTCATCTGTTGAAGGGCATCTTGGTTCTTTCCCCAGTTTGGCGACTGTGGCCATTGGTGCTATGAACATTGGCGTACATATGGCCCTTCTTTTCACTATATCTATATCTTTGGGGTAAATCCCTAGTAGTGCAATTGCAGGGTCATAGGGTAGCTGTCTTTTTAACTTTTTAAGGAATCTCCACACTGTTTTCCAAAGTGGCTGCACCAACTTGCATTCCCACCAACAGTTTTAAGAGGGTTCCCCTTTCTCCACATCCTCTCCAACACTTGTTGTTTCCTGTCCTGTTAATTTTGGCCATTCTAACTGGTGTAAGGTGTATCTCAGTGTGGTTTTGATTTGAATTTCCCTGATGGCTAATGATGAACATTTTTTCCTGTCTGTTAGCCATTTGTATGTCTTATATGGAAAAGTGTCTGTTCATGCCTTCTGCCCCCATTTCTTGATGTGATCATCTTTTTTTGGGGGTGTTGAGTTTGAAGAGTTCTTTATAGATCTTGGATATCAGCCCTTTGTCCATAGTGTCATTTGCGAGTATCTTCTCCCATTCTGTGGTTTGCTTATTTGTTTTGTTGATTGTTTCCTTTGCTGTACAGAAGCTTTTTATTGGGATGAAGTCCCAACAATTCATTTTCGCTTTTGTTTCCTTTGCCTTTGGAGACCTGTGTTGAAAGAAGTTGCTGTCGCTGATGTCAAGATTACTGCCTGTGTTCTCCTCTGGATTTTTGATAGATTCCTGCCTCATGTTGAGGTCTTATGTGAAATAAACTATTAAGCAACTCAAGCTTTCAGCTTTAAGAATTCTATCGTCTTATACCCATTTGAACTTATAGCTTGATATAAATACATGTTATGAATATTTCAGGTTTCATTTGTTTTTAGGCATTTACATAAACTAGTTGTATACTTTTTCTTTTCCCAAATTATAAATGTCAAGCATCAGGTACAAAATCAGACTGCAATGAAATTACACAAAGACAACTAAGACTAGCTTTAAAATTTTATTGAAATTCAAGTTAGAATTTAACAATTTAATACAACATTACATTGACTCTCTTCTAACCAGTATTCTCACCTGCTTTACATGATTTCTGGGCACAACTCTAAGAATTGATACTTTCTAATTTTCCATGATATGCCAATTACATATTCATTAAAATTTCAGATACTTCCCAAAATTGTCCTTATTTCCATGTCAGAATTTTATAAAATAAGCTAAAATATTCAAGATTTAAGACATTAATATCATAGCCACTATAATATAGAAAAGAAAAAAACCTTACACAATCTGAACTGCTTAAAATTGTTAACATTTATTGTACTAATGCAATATGAATTTTTAACATAACCATATGAATTTTTTAATAAAATGTTCAACCATTTCCTACTGAAGCATGTCTAAAGTTATAAAAATCTTCTTTTTAAAAGTAACCTATAGTGAAATTAATCCAAAGTAATTATGGCACTTTATATAAGACATTTACTCCATTGCATATTTTAAGTAGCTACTTAAAATCAGGGATAGCCTGATCAATAGCAGGTTACTGGAAAGAATAAAAAAAGCACAGCTTTCTTTAAGGAGTGAGTCGTTTGGGATCACGAGGGAACATTGAGGTCTGACGAACATTGTGCAATCCCAAAAAAAGCATCGTCACTCGTTCCAATCCTGGGGAAAACAAAATAATCATTAATTCCTTTTCTGAAAAACTTTCAGGGTCTTATCGAAACTACCAACACAGTATCACTGATCAACAAAATACTTTTGAGTTTTTTTAAAACGAACTGTTTCGGAACACCTCGATAGCTTAGTCAGTTGAGCATCTGATACTTGATTTCTGCTCAGGTCATGATCTCAGGGTTGTAGGATCCAGCCCTGCATCAGGCTCTGGGCTAGGCATGGAGCCTGCTTAGGACTTTTCCCCCTCTGCCTTTGCTCCCCCATCCCACCCTTGTGCAACCATGCATACTCTCACTATAAGATAAAATAAGGTAAAATACATAAAATAAAATAAAATAGACTGTTTGGGGTCTGATTCAGAAATAAAAATAGAAATGATGCTGTATGTGGGAAGGACTAAATGAAAAATCCTTAAGTTGTCTGGATTCTGTGTACTACAATAATCTTGTAAATGTCTAAAACTTCCAATTTAAACAAACATAAAAAAGCCATTTTAGGGCGCCTGGGTGGCTCAGTGGATTAAAACCTCTACCTTCAGCTCAGGCCATGATCCCAGGGTCCTGGGATCAAGGCCCATGTCGGGCTCTCTGCTCAGTGGGAAGCCTGTTTCCTCTGTTCTCTCTGCCTGCCTCTCTGCCTACTTGTGATCTCTATCAAGTAAATAAATAAAATCTTTAAAAAAATCATTAAAAAAAGCCATTTTATAAGTCTGTATGTGTGGAGTCTGGGTGGCTCGGTAGGTTAAGTGTCCAACTTTTGATGTTGGTTTTGCTTGTGATCCCAGGATTATGAGATCAAACCCCACATTGGGCTCAGGCTCTGGGCATGGAGCCTGCTTAAGATTCTCTCTCTTCCCTCTCCTAAGCTCTCTCTTAAGGGGGAAAAATGCGCGCGTGCGCGCGCGCGCACACACACACACACGCCTATATGTTTTCAAACAGGACTAGAGTCTTAATTATGAAGTCCAGGCCATCAGTATAAAATGAGAGCCATAAACTTGTTCAAGGAAGTTTACTAATGGAAATATCAGAAATTCACTGTAATTCAATAGACATGTAACATGGTGGTTCCTAGTATCAAACTTTTAAGATATAATACTGTAAACGTTCTAAGTGCAGAGGAGACTTATTTTGACATGTGACTTAAATTCTGTATTACTGGCAAGAATTAAGACCAAGCATCACCTAAGAAAAAGAGCAGAACCAGCAAATGAAACTTTGTGTGTGCAATTTATCTCTTTTACCCAAGTTGTATAAGCCATATATTATGGAAAAAAGGCAAGCTCAAAGAATATTTTTATATAGCAGTGACTCTGAATTTTTTTTTTTTTTTAAGATTTTATTTATTTGACAGAGAGAAACACGGCGAGAGAAGGAACACAAGCAGGGGAAGTGAGAGAGGGAGAAGCAGGCTTACTGCCGAGCAGAGAGCCCAAGAGGGGCTCGATTTGGGACTCTGGGATCATGACCCAAGCCGAAGGCAGACACCCAACGACTAAGCCACCCAGGCGCCCCTGGTGACTCTGAATTTTAAAGGCATGTATTTAACTTCTAAAACGAAATATAAATAAAAGAATTAACATTTTATTGCTATTTCTTACCCAAAATAATCTGCAGATATTTGAACCTTGTATTTCAGTATTCTAATACTAATCTTAGAATAAAAACATAATATCCCAACTTCCTTTCAATCATTAATTACCAAAAAATGAGTGGTATTTGATAATCATTCAAATGTTCTTCACAAGTATGAGTAAAATTTACATTGTCAATTACAAAAATTTTACAAAATATGCAAAATGCACATTACTGAATAATTTAAAATAGTGGTGACTCTCTCATTAAAAATCAAACTACATATCCAATGTAATACTGTTTATAATAACAAAAGGTTGGTATCAATCCACAAGCTGGTTAACAATATTATGGTAGACAGTTCAATGGATTGATTCTACGTTGTGTTAAAAACAAACCCTGAAAAAATCTTTAATAATTGATAAGGAACAAAATAAAAAATACAGTGACAAATGTAAGATATTGAATGATTTACATAGTGTAGTATGCTATAATCTGTAAAAAATATATTTTAAGTATATTTTTGCATATGCAAAGATTATTTTCACAAAGCTAAAAAAAAAGAAAAAGAAAACTAGAAACAGTAGTTTTCTAAAGGGAGGTGAATACACACTCTTCCACACCCTTTTGATAAATTTTAAAGTTTATTAACTATTCTCCAACCCCCCCCACAATCAACGAACAAAAATTTTAACAAAACTATAAATTCAGAATTCTTTCAAGAGTCTCTGATATGGACATCCAAGACTGAGCTAAACATTTACCCTTTTGTTATTTATTTTTAAAAGATTTCTTTATTTTTTAAAGTAATCTCTACAACCATTATGGAGCTCAAACTCACAAACTCGAGGTCAAGAGCTATGTGCTGTACTGACTGAGCCAGGCAGGCATTCTCTACCCTTTTTAAATCACAAAGTAGTATCTTATATATGCTTTTAGAAGTCCTAAAAGTCAGTGAAAAGTTACAATGAAGAATTTAGCAGCAATCTGAGCTAAATTGAGGGAGAGCTTTAATTTGGGCTAATCAGAATGAACTCATGGATGCAGAGAGAAAACAGGATACTTAATTTGTAAAATGATTTGCTTCTAAACTCTTCAGAGGAAAAAAATGGCTAGAAATGTACTACAATATTTTAGAACAGACAAATTAGCTGTTCATTTTGTTCCTTGGAAATCAAATTTTCATTTAGTTATAATCCACTTAAAAATTTGTTATAATTCGGGGCGCCTGGGTGGCTCAGTTGGTTAAGCGACTGCCTTCAGCTCAGGTCATGATCCTGGAGACCCGGGATTGAGTCCCAGGGATCGAGTCCCATATTGGGCTCCCCGCTCAGTGGGAAGCCTGCTTCTCCCTCTCTCACTCCCCCTGCTTGTTTTCCCTCTATGGCTGTATTTCTCTCTGTCAAATAAATAAAATCTTAAAAAAAAAATGTTATAATTCAAATTTGTACTATACTTAGGATGCATGGACTTATTTGTAAGCAAAAACAATATACAAAATTTAGTTTTTAGAGTCTAATGAAGAAATTTAGTTAGAACTGAATGAACACTTTCCCAAATGAAATCTGGGTTGGAAATATATCATCATAATATTAAAATAATATTACCGATGCCTCCGCCAGCATGAGGAGGGGCTCCAAAGCGGAAGGAATCAATGTATGCCTTAATTTTCTCCAAATCTAGAAAAAAAACAAAAACAAACTCAAAACCATACATAATGTATCATCTTATTCAGTAACTTATAAAGATTAAAACAAATGATGATGTTTCTGAGAAGTCTTTGAAAGGTTTAAAATATGTCGCTTTCACAATATACATTACTCTCCCAAATATGTTTTTATTTACCAATTCCATGATGTAAGGCTCGCTCTGTTAGCAGCTGAGGATCATGTATTCTTTGAGCTCCTGACAGTATTTCTTCTCCTCTCATAAACATATCGTAAGAGTTGGACTGTTTCTTCAGGAAAAAGCAAACACACAAGAAAAGACCACTCTTTAAGCGACTGTCATTCTATTTCCATTACTCATTTGAGAAAAAACAAAAACAATAAAAACTCTTCTGCACCAAGAAAAAGTTCATTTTCCCCTATAATTAATGATGCGGTCTGCTCCAATGAACAACTGTTTCTCTCAAACAAGGTTAAACTAGTGAGAGCTTGATAGTAACTTCTTCTTCCCTTATCAGATTTTATGCTCCCCCTCTCCAACACCTTCCAATAACAAACAAGAGTTCTGTATGTAACTTGTAAGTAGTGCTGATTCTCATTTTACTTTATCATATGAAATGTTTTTAGGTGTGATATGATTTTGGATCATTTTTGGAACTTCAAATTATCAACAGGTGTTAGTCTTTTTAATTAATTTTTTAAAAAATTTTAACAAAAGTAAATAGAACATCAATTTACTATAGCTTAACCTACTCCTGTATCGGGTTTTATTTTATTTTTTTTTTTAAGATTTTATTTATTTATTTGACACAGAGAGAGATCACAAATAGGCAGGCAGGCAGAGAAAGAGGGGGAAGCCAGATGTGGGGCTTGATGCCAGGACCCAGAGATCATGACCTGAGCCGAAGGCAGAGGCTTAACCCTCTGAGCCACCCAGGTGCCCTGCCTATATCAGGTTTTAAGTTATTTTCCCTGTCTCTGTATAAACCAATGGTTCTCAAAGTATGATTTCTGGTTCAGTAGCCTCAGTATTACCCAGAACTTATTAGAAAAAAAAATTATCAAGCTCCTCTAAGACCAGCTAATCAGAAAGTCTGGTGATGGGTCAGTCATCTGTGTTTTAAAAAGCCCCCCAAATGTTTCTGAGGCACACTGAAGTTTGGGAACTACTGCAATAGAAAAACAGTAAAAGGCCACAAAACACAAATTAGATGAACTCCCAGGACAGAATGTTGTTTCTTAGTTCAAAGTCAATGATAATGTGTGTTAAATAAGTCTAATGATACTATTTATTATTTATATGGCATTTTTTCTTCATAAATCCTCAAAAAAATGACCCTTGAAAATGATTTTGAGACTAATTTTTTAGAAAACTCACATCTCACGGTATCATTTTGACCTGAGTTGACAGAAACTAGTAGTAATACGTATAACGATGGCCCATTAAAATTGCAAGTTACTGATGAAAATCATTTCTATGGTACAATTTAACATAGTCACAATAAAGTTTTCCTTCTTCCCCAAAACAAATTACTTAAAGTAAAATTACTTACAGGATTTCTTGGGTCAGGCATGGTATAGAAAGGTCTTACAGCCAATGGGTATTTATCGAGAATATAAAAGTCTGTATCATACTACAAAAAAATGATTAAAATTAATTTTAAAAAATCTTAACAAAAGTTAAAGGAAAGCTAACATTTTGATAATTAAGTGTCCTTTTAAAAATAAGTTTTGTTCTTCAAAATTACTATAATTACATAGTATATACAATAAGTATTCTGCTTCTTTCAAGTAACATCTGTATCCTTTGGTATTTTACCATCATGTTATAAATATCTCTAATACTTAAAACTGTGGGAGCTACTGACCATTCAATCATACTTCAAATATTCATTTTCCTCTTTTTATTTTGGATACATAATCTATTTCAAATTTCTTCCCCACTGAAAACTATGCTGCAATGAACTTCTTCAAATTTCATTTTTTTTCTTTGCTAATCTAATTCATTTACTCTGTTAAATTATCCTAAATCTCTCTGGGTTTTACAAAAACTACATTAAATCTATAAATCAGTTAAGGAAAAACTGACATCTTTCCCAATATTCATCTTTAAAAAAACCTTCATTATTTTCCTAATAATCCCAATTTTTATGCAGACATCTAAAAAATTTGGTAGTTTTCTTCATATGAAAACTAAAATTGAGATAAATCACAACACAAAACTATGACATTTTGGTTACAAAGAACAGTTACTGTATGACCCAGATTTAATTAAAAAGAAACCAAACACATTTCAGCTATTCTGACGTTAAACATTTTTGCTAAAACTCAAGCGCAGACGGAATGTCAACAGAGCTGACAAACTGGAATCCATTCTGAATCCACTCTGCTGAAACAGCATTTTAAAGGTATAAACTCCACACTGCAGTTTCAGAAATGTTAGCTCCCCAGTCAATTCTGAGTGCAGCCAGCAGGAGGAGCTCAAGGACTGTTTTCATTTACACACACAGCTCTTAATTTCTTGGAAGACTACACTAAGTTCAGCTTTTATCTTCTTTGGAAGTTTAGAAAATGAGATAGAAAGCAACTTTCACAAAAGAGGCCAAAAAGAAACTCATTCATCTTCAAGTCCAATGAGTCATCAGGGGTACCGAGGGAAGACTATTTCTAAATAATTTCAACTCATCTTAAGACTGTTTCTGACTACTCTCTGACAGTCTGATACAGGTATCACTTTTTTTGTTATTTAATAATTTATTTTTTCAGTGTCCCAAGATTCAAAGATTCACTGTTTATGCACCACACCCAGTGCTCAGATATCACTTTTAGAGGGACCTCAGTACAACTTAGTGCAAAAAAAGAGATATTGAACTAATCAAACTGAGCAAAGCCTGTCTGAATATTTTTTATTTTTCTAAGAATTAAAAAACAAATATTGTTCCCTGTGGTTTTTTATTTGTTCTGGGACCTTACCATACTGGATGACTGTTCCCCTGCAACTGTTCTTTAGTACCAGAGTATGTTTCAGATTTAAAGAAAGAAATCCAGCATGCACAAGAGTCCTACCTTTTCCTTTACCAAACGACCCAACAGTTTTTCATTTGGTGTACTGAAAAACAAACCCAAAAATCCCCATGAAATTAGATGTTTAAAGCTCAAACAGCAACTTGAAGAGTTTTAATAAGATCCCTCTTATTTGAGGTTCTCAAGGGATAAAAAATTTGGTCAAAATACAGTTGTCTATCCTGCTCCTTTTTTAAAAGGCAAGTACAGTGACAACACTTAGTAGGTGCTGCTCAAAAACAATAAACAGATGTACCAATTCATAGATTCAGAAATAACACAAATGAAATAATTTTCTTCAATTATACATAATGAGAGGGCACTATAGCAAATAAGCTATTCTTGCCATTAAGTGGCTCTACTTCAAGATGGTCTCTCCTTTTGTCACTCTTTATCAAAGGTTTATAAGACAAAAATTGGTATTTCCAAGTCTTTAAAATGTAATAGTGTTTTTATAGCTAAGAAGCTGTTATTTTAACTTCTATCTTAGGTAAGAACAACTGCCAAAATAATTAAGAAAATATCGGTCGACTTAAAATAATTATAGAATGTATAATTTGCCTTAGAAATGTAATCTAGCAATGAAGGAGATGCTTAAAACCGTAAGTGTATCGTTCTGTTAAAAATAAAGGGTTTTGAGCAAAATATGCTTTGAAAAAGTCCTAAAAAAGATAATAACCACTCCTTTAACTCCTGTATCCATACAAATTATTGTGAGGGCTTAACTATTTTAACTTAAGAACCCTGGAGAAAAATATAAGTACCATAAACAGTAATTTATTAAACCACATAATTTATTCAAAATTATAAGTTATATGATCTGAATTTAGATAACATAAAACTATATAACAAATAAAGAACAGATATTTTTATAACTTTGGAGATATTAACTTTATGCCTTAATCCTATGTGGGGATGGAAAGAAAGGTAACATATTAGATGATAAAAATCACAGGCCAAAGTCCCTATATATATACTTTAGAGTGTTACAAATACGGGGGTGTGGTAGGGGCAAAAAAACATCAAAGCTCAGGCAAATCACACTAACCATAATATTTTATTTCAAGTCACACATGAAATAAAACAGCATCATACTATATACCAAAGTTAATAAAACTGAAGTTTATCAGCTGGGTGGAAAAAAATCATTCATTAATATACTCATTCATTCATTTATTAAACCTAATCATTAAAGTTTAAAAAAAATAACAAAGTCAAACCTCAGATCTTCTTCATCTCCCATTTCAATTCCAGCTTCCCTAAGCATAGCCAATGCTTCACAGTACTCGAGTCTTAAAGTTGGTTCCAAAAATTTGAACGGCTCACATGGGAATTGCTTATTCACTGTCTGAATTTCAGTTTGAAACCTATTTGTATAATGACAGAGTTAATAAAGAAAAAAAAAAGTGTTGTGTTCTTCCCACAAGAGGTCACTATGGCAATATATAAACCTAATTTTACTAATACAAGTGAAATAATGAGCAGATAGCTTTATTATTCTACAACTTGATATACTTTTTTTTCAAAGAATTTTTTTTTTAAAAAGATTTTATTTATTTATTTGACAGAGAGAAACACAGCAAGAGAGGGAACACAAGCAAGGGGAGTGAGAGAGGGAGAAGCAGGCTTCCTCTGATGTGGGACTCGATCCCGGGTCTCCAGGATCATGACCTGAGCTGAAAGCAGTCACTAACCAACTGAGCCACCCAGGCGCCTCTCAAAGAAACATTTTTAACATTTCACAGGAATCACTGTATGTGTGATGATGAGGACAGGGCAATCTGAGTAGCTTCAGGAGTGGTAGCAGCTCCCTGGTTATTAGCCAAGTACCTTATCCAGCTGAGCCACTCAGCCCCACAGACCCTCCTAGCTCTCTGGGGAGCCCATTCCCTAATGGCTGGCTGACATGGACCCAAGTGTCTACTCTACATACTATTAGTTCTATGTGTTCCCCTGATAACAATTTTGAAATTCAGAATTAAATCAAAAGGAAATGCTTTTATTTTATTTATTAATTAATGTTTTAGAGAGGGGAGGGGTAGAGGGAAAGGGAGAAAGAGGATCTCAAGCAAGCTCCATGCCCAATGCCGAACCCGATGCTAGGTTTGACCTCACAACCTTGAGATCATGACCTGACCCAAATCAAGAGCTTGGATGCTTAACCAACTGAACCACTCAGGCACCCCTAAAAGGAAATGCTTTTAGAGAAAGTTGTTTTGTGTAAAATCAGCCTCAACACAAAAATCGCCCCAGAGATTTTCAAGCTCTCCCATAGTAGGAGAAACAGCTAAGAAAAAATAGCTGGTATGTATTGAGTACCTATCCATGTCACATAAAATTGTTCTTTGAATTGGTGCATGAATTAAGAAAAAGTGTTATCAAGAAATTATTTATATTAAAAATGAAATCTAAATACTCAAAATATTTAACACATTTCTTAGTCTCCTCTTGTTTTGTCACCACAGTGGCATTTAAAGGATTAAAAACTTTATAATTCCCATCGGCTAACACTGTAATATAAAATACCCATTTTAAGAGGTATAAACAAGAAATGACTTTTTAATCCTTTAACAACACTTGTTATCCTCAAAGTAGACCAAATTAATGAATACCTGTCATATCTTCCCCTCTTCCCATTATACTGTAAGTCTGTGAGAGCCAATTTCCCATTTTAATAACCACTACAGTACAGTATCTAGCCTTTAAACATCAGGCACAAGTGTGTACTGTACTGAATTGTGGAAGATTACTTTTTTAGTAAGATTTAAAAAGAGTATTTTTGCCACTTATGGATGAAATGACAGCTGGGATTTGCTTTGAAATAATACGGGGTGGGAGAAATGTGTAAACAAAACTGGCCAGGAGTTAACAAATGGTTGAAAGTGGGTGATGAGTACATGGGGGTTCATTAGGCTAGTCTCCATTGTATGTGTCTTGAAATTTTACAAATTAATAGAATTGAAAAGGTATGTTTATATTCCATGAAAACAGTAGAAATTAAAACATTATCATTTCCTGATTAGTCTTATACACTTTCATGGGAGCAATAGAGCTTAGCCACTGATTTATTCAACTCTTCATATAAGAAAGGTTAAGAAGATCCCAATAAGTGACTTCTAAACTGTCTTTCTTTGCTTTGGAGTACTAACCCAATCATGTCTGTCAATATTTTTAAATACATTTGTCTATTATTCTTCTGTGAGAGATAAGTACTAAGGATAAACTGGAAAGTATAATGATACATGGTAGGCAACCCAACTTACAACTGAGAGAAACCTAAAATTCCTAAATGACTTATAAAATATAAAAAGAAGGCTTTTATTTCTAGATTGCTACCTTAAGTCTACTTGAAAAAGTCCAGTGATGGTGTCTGAATCTCTAATTTGTAAACAGAGATTTGATTAATCCCAAGGGCCCAATTAATGCTTGATCTGTTATTATAAACACTGAAGTAGAAATTTCATATCCCAATATTATAGAGAGTAGATATCAATACCCAAAATAAATGGGCTTCAGAAGCTTTCTTGAATTGTAATGTGAAAAGAAAATGAGAAAAGATGTTCCTTCACTGTAGTTTTAAAGAGTATTTTATAAGTAAACATTAGTTGTTCCATAGACTGAATGAAATTGCTTAAAATAAACTGTATTGAAATGTTTCAGAGAACAATGGTTTTAAAAAAAAAAAGGCTGTTTATATTTAGCTAGTCATCAATGTATCAAAGCAACACAGAGAATGCTTGGAAAATATTAAATATTGGTTCTTATACTGTAAGATTTTTGTAAGATCAATGATTAATTTCTGTGTCCTTGAAATTACTCATTAGACTTACAATGGAGTAAATAAGAATCACAATATTCTGAACTCTTTTTAAGTATCAATGAAGCATATCCAAATACATCAACAATTAACAGTTAAATCAGTAGTCTTTAAATAAAAATTTAAACTACAGCCCTTTGTCAGTTATCAAAGTGCTAGACAGGTGTACTATAGCCTACTTAATATTTAAGTACAGTCTCAAGTACTGAAAAAGGAAAAAAGACTCCTGATCCTATTTAATTTGTTTTCCATTTTATTTCCTATTTTCTCTGTGTTAAACATCATCACAAGTAAACAACTTTCAATGACCTTTAAGGGAGAAACTATTTGCCAGTTTAGAGGGTGTACCTAATGTGAACATTTTACATAATTCAATTTTCTGCACATCTTGAACATGTCTAATAATTTTCTGCACAAGTCTTATCACATTATTATTACCACTGCCAGTTTAATAATTAACTACTATAAAACTAACATAGACTCTATTTCTTTCAGACATTCAGGATATAATATAAAAGAACAAAATATAGTTAGGCTGGTTCACAACCTAGTAAACTTCCTTACCAAAATAAGATTAACTAGCTGAAGTCCCAAATGACCTGGATCCAGAAGTACTATTTTTGGTGTTCATTTTTTTCACTAATTAACTAACTATTGATCATCTAAGTGGCAAGTCCTCTCCCCCCGTACATATATGTATATTCAATATAAACTTAGTTTACATGTTTCGAATAAAGAATAACTTTATTTTGAAGAACCCAAACTGATGAGACATTAAGTCCATCTAGGGATATACAACATTTGTTTTTACCTTTTTTGCAGTCCTTTGAATATTTGTACTAAGGTGTCAGCAATTTCTTCCACAACTTCATGGTAATGGTAATTAAAAGCCATTTCAATGTCCAAACCAACAAATTCAGTTAGATGTCTGTGGGTGTTCGAGTCTTCAGCCCTGAATACTGTAACATTATTAAAAGAAATAAATAGTAAATGGTGTTTTAAAGTTTTGGGAAAAAATTGGGATTTATTTATTATTTATTTTTAAAGATTTTATTGATTTATTTAACAGAGAGAGAGAGACAGACAGCAAGAGAGGGAACACAAACAGAGGGAGTGAGAGAGGGAGAAGCAGGCTTCCCACTGAGGAGGGAGCCCGATGTGGGATTCCATCCCAGGACCCTGGGACCATGTCCTGAGCCAAAGGCAGATGCTTAACCCACTGTGCCACCCAGGCACCCTGAAAAATTGGGATTTAAATTTAAATTTAAAAATAAAGTTTTATTTACTAGTACTCAAATGATATTATTTTCATTATCATTATAGGGTTCTTGAAAGACTTGATAAGCCATATATTTCAGCATTCTCTTGGACAGCAAATTCATTACCAACCTTTACAGTCACACAGTAAAAGCTAAAACAAATGTAAATTAATAAGTGAGGCTTTGGAGAATCCCAAGGGAATGCAAGATCCTGAAGTGCCTTCTCAATAATTAAAAATAGGTTCAATATAGTGAGTTCTTCTCAATTTCATTAAAACTTGACTCAAGCTAAATGAAATCCATATCAGTGAAGTAACATTATATATATTCCAGCCATTACCTCTGCCCAGCTCTTACTATCCTTACTGCACTTTCCTCCTTTTCCAGTCTTCCTGACTTAGCTTTGCTCCATCTTTCACATCACTTTAAGATTAAAATTCCTACAACACATCCTTGCTCAGTAATTAACTAATTAACTACGGATCATCTATGGTTCCCAAATGGCACTGTAATAGAATATAAAATGACAAAAAATCTAAAGCTTTTATGCTCTCATATTTATTCTTATCCTATATTTTCCACTTCTTCTTAACACTACGTAGTCTTATTTTTATTTTCTCCCATGTTCTTTACTCATTGTGCTCTGCTGACTAAAATGCCATTTTTGGGGCACCTGGGTGGCTCAGGGGGTTAAAGCCTCTGCCTTCAGCTCAGGTCATGATCTCAGGATCCTGAGCATCAGGCTCTCTGCTCAGCAGGGAGCCTGCTTCCTCCTCTTTCTCTGCCTGCCTCTGCCTACTTGTAATCTCTCTCTCTGTCACATAAATAAATAAAATCTTTAAAAAAAAATGCTATTTTTGTAGTCTGTATCTCTACTCTGTTCTTAAAGGCCACGTTAGTTTGTGTTTTCCTTATGGTAACTCTAGCAAATTCCATCTTCTCCCCTTTTTATACTATCTATACTATATAATTAACACCAATCTGCTGATTGTACAGCACAATCTGATTATTTGCTGTGAAAAATCAGTTGATTATTCCTTAAGACTGTTATATGTATGCCTGTCTTATTCTGTCTTGGGAGAAGGGACAATGTTTATACCCTTGTCACTCAAAACATGGTCTACAAATCGGCAGCATCTGCAGTACCTGGGAGCTCGTGAGAACTGCAGAATCTTAAGCCTCCCTCCAGACCCACTGGTCAGAATCTGCATTTTAATAAGATGCTCAAGTGATTCATGCACACATTAACATTTGAGAAGTGCTGGCTGATTTTTCATTTATGTACATGTTATCTAGCACAAGACGATGTATGCAACAGGCATTCAACAAATTAGTTAATAAATTCAGAAAATTAACACAATTAATGTTCTTGCCAGTTTCTCTAAAAGCAGGCATTTAATTCTTATTTAGCTACAAAAAATTTACATATATAAAATAACTTGATAAGTTTTACAGAATGAAGCAAAGCTAATTTTTGCTTATAGTCGGTTTCATTAAAGAATCTACCACATGATTATGTGTCCATGCTTAACTTTTAATTTCTAATGGACTTTAGCATATTCTCAATACTAAGAATAGTACAAATAGTAATACTAAAACAGAACAGCTTTGAAATAAAATTATCTCAATAATTTTATTGTAGCAAAGTACATAGAGGTATATTTGTAAACTTACAAGAGTAGAAAGGGGCTACCAAGGGCAATAAAATACATTATTTGGAAGATTCCAACTACTTGTTGTTTCGTGTTCGTAAGAGTTGAAAGGCAAGTCCAAACAGGAGCTAATTCTAATTACACTGAAGTAATAATAAATAATATACTCAGGTGTATTTCAGAGGGTATATATTTTCAAAGCACGCATTTTTAAAATGAGGTATTCCCAAGGCAAACACTTTCTTCAGCAATTTTCTGTAGGAATACAAAATGCTTATGAATTTACTCCACATAAATGATGTTCAACTACTTAAAGAACTATTGAGCATACATTTTTTTTTTTTTTTTTTTGGAAATGTCTACCCAAGCACATTGCCATTTTTACCTAAAAGTCTAGTGTTTATATAGCCAACATATAAAAGGATTTAAGCTTCTAAAATGTGTGAATGTAAAATGTGTTCCAAAAACCATAACTATGGTACAATTAATAAATTTTGAGAAAACCATAACCATGAAAACCTTACCTGGTCCAATACAGAAAACCTTCTCAAAATCAGCACAAATACACATTTGCTTGTATAGCTGTGGGGACTGGGCCAGATATGCATTGTTTTTAAAATATGACACAGTAAATACATTGGCTCCTCCTTCACTGGCAGCTGAAATGGAAACATTTATGCTATTATAACCAACCGCAAGCTTCTCAATGCAGATTTCTAATAAAAACAGTTTATACTTTTGATATAAGTATTTCACTTAAAAAAATAAAAAACTGGGGTGCCTGGGTGGCTTAGTTGGTTAAGCCTCTGCCTTCGGCTCAGGTCATGATCCCGGAAATCCGGGATCGAGCCCCACATTGGGCTGCCTGCTTGGCGGGAGGCCTGCTTCTCCCTCTCTCATTCCCCCTGCTTGTGTTCCCTCTCTGGCTCTGTTTCTCTCGTCAAATAAATAAAAAAAATCTTAAAAAAAAAATTCAGAGAAAACACAGAATATATATGACTTATACCTGATTCTAAACCATTTATATTTAGGACAGATTTACTTCTTTGGCTATACCTTCACTTTACTTCGTCAGATATACACATTCCCTTTCTGCATCAATTTCAAATCTATTAAAGCTACTTTGGAGTTGTAAACATTTTTTTCAAAAAGGAAACGATATTCTTACTGATTTTTCTAAGTATTAAGAATGTAATGTTCAATTCTTCATTTATAACTAAATGCCATTTGTAACACATTTTTTAGTATTATTTAAGCAGCTCCAAAAAGGATAAAATGATTAAAATAAGGTTCTCATATGAGAATGAGCATTAATGAGATTTTTCCACTTGTAGTAGTCAGTAATGCAGTTTATGCAACTACAATGCAGTTTATGCAAACAAAATTGCAATACCAACTTAGAAAGAAACGTATATAATGAAAGTAGTTTCTGGTGCAACTTACATAGTAACAAACTTGCATCATGTGTTACTGCCTTATTTTATAATCACTATCACATAATGACTTCTGAAACAAGGAGATGCTGTATTATTGATGTCAGTGATATGTGCTGCACAATCTTCAAAATAAAAAGTCTCTTGGATAAACCTCAAGGGACAGTTGGGATTCTCAAATTAAAAAAAATATTAAGCAACTTGGGAGAAAGTAAATTTATTTTTAAAAATTAAGAAAAATGTCTTAAAACATACCTGAGATAATTTTAGGAGTTTGGATCTCCACAAAACCCTTGTTAATTAAAGTTTCTCGGAAAAGATGGCAGATGCCGGACTGGAGACGGAAGACTGCCTGACTAGTTGATGTCTAAAAGACAATAATAAAATCAATGAAATCAATCTGACACATTAATTGAGATGGAGTATTTTCTAATCAGGCCACCTGCCTGGAAGGTTCACAGAGAAAACAATTCATTATATGAGAGAAAAGTTAGGTTATATGACAATTAGTATAAGGATGTATCTTGTAATTTTCCCTACTGTTGGAGAATGGCAATTTTGCTCTTTAAAATCTCCAACATCTCCAACTCGACTTTGCTGAAAGTCTATAAAAGACTAGAAAGTAGTTTAGACATAAACTAAGATGCTTAAAAGATTTCAAGTATACAATGCTTCCCAAAATGTAAAGTCAAAGCAGGGATTAAAAATGTGAATGCTTAGGGTGCCTGGCTGGCTTAGCCTGTTAAATGTCAGATTCTTGATTTCCACTCTGGTCATGATCTCAGGGTCAGGAGATCAAACCTTGCATCATGCTCCCAGCTCAGTGCTCAGCGGGAAATCTGCTTGAGATTTTCTCCCTCTCCCTTTGCCACCCCCCCCCACCCCCCACCTTGTGTGTATGTGTGTGCACATGAGCTCTCTCTTTCTCTCTCAAATAAATAAGTCTTCAAAAAATGTGAATGCTTACAAGGGCCAGACAAATAATATAAATGGAATAAATGAATGGTACTTCCTGTATGGTGCATGGCATAGCAGAGGACATAATGCCCCATCTACAGTGCTAGCTAATGTCACCATGCCACAGAATTGCCAGATTCACCTCCAACTTCTTAAGAAAAGCCATCTAGATTAATGTGTAAATTCCCACTTTTCAATGGTGGCAATGAATTTAAATTAAAAAGATGCCAAAGAAAAATACTTTGGTGCCAAACTCTATAGGCACAACCAATAACTTAAGTATTATAAATAGCATGAGCAAAGAGTATGATGTCTATCTACTGTGGCAAAAATTATGAAAAACCTGAGGTTTCTAGGCAGTATCAAGAGGACTTTTGATTACTGTTATAGCCTTTTCTATAGGCTACAAATTAAAATGGGAAAGGAAAAGATACAAAAAAGCAAATATCAGGGGTGACATATGAGTGTATAAAAAAGGTAGACCCATATGATTACAGAAAAGTTGGATAGAACTCTTAAGGTGACAAAAGATTTAAGCTTTAGGTAGAATATTTAAGGAGGAAGATGTGGTCAAAACATTAAGAAAGAAAGATGACCTTGGTTTTACTATAATGATGAAACCACTGAACTCTTTCACTTGCAACCAACCAGAAAGGGAAACAGAAGACCTATGAGATTACTAAATAAATCACCAGGGCCAACTACTTCTTTATTATTGATTTTGTGCTTAGATCAAATTCAAAGGACTAAGGCATTAACTACTAATCTCCACTTGGTCCACATTCTAAAATGTGCATATAATTTCTTTCATAATTTTGTAGTGATACTAATGGTTACATTTTTACTTACTAACTTGTTTAGAACAGGTATCACCTGGTAGCAAGTCCATGTATTGGCTTTATGTTCCTTTGTCATTTTAAAGATTTTTTTTTTTAATTAATTTATTTGACAGAGAGAAACACACTTGAGAGGGAACAAAAGCAGAGAGACTGAGAGAGGGAGAAGCAGGCTTCCCGCAGAGCAGGAAGCCTGATGCAGGGCTCGATCTCAGGTCTCCAGGATCATGACTTAAGCTGAAGGCAGTCGCTTAACCAAATGAGTCACCCAGGCGCCCCTCCTTTGTCATTTTAAAACAAAGCAAGTCAATATCCTGTGAATTATTACTTCTTGACTATCTTTGTTGCCTGCAATTATATTTAGGGGAAGGGTCAGTCAGAAAGGTAAATTGTTTCTTGTACTGTCACACATACAGGCAAATGCCAATTAGTTCTATAAGTCTGAGAGAGGTGTGGTATTATTCCTGTCCACCTTGATTTTGGCACAGCCATGTCACTTAATAAATAAATGAGGCATACCCTAAGATCAATGACTCTGTTGTCTAATCTTGTATCCTGGTTAACAGTAGCTCTTCCTTCCTAAAAAAAGATGAAAAAACAGATTTTACCAATTTTTTTTAAGAATACAAACACCGTTTTAAGATGCCATGTTTACTTTTAAGTGAGAATAGGTGTACTTATGTGATTAATATTACACCCCCAAATCACGGATCTAAGAAACAAGAAGCAGGGCCAGGGAGAAGCTGTTGTTAAAAGAGAGATGGAAAGAAGAAAAATGCAAATGAACAGTGGTTAATGCTTTCTTTCCAATCTCCCACCCCACCAAAGCCTTGCCTCATTACTGAGACATCAGAATTAACCACCTGAACCATCAATGATTCCTGATTTTACTTGCTAGTTAAAGATGGAAGGAAAAGATAAAAGCTGACAGAGTAGTGGTTCTCAAAGTATGTTCTGGGCACCATTGAAGGTCCTGAAGACACTTTCAGGGAGTTCATCAAGTCAAACCTCTTTTCACAATGACAGATTTCATTCTGTACTGAGTTTTTCCCAAGGCTTCATGATGTGTGCTATCACAACAGAATGAATATAGAGGCAAGTATGAGAATCTAATTGTTGTCTACTAAGCCAGACATTACAAAGATCTGTAGATATGTAAGACAATGTCACTTTTGACACTAAATTATTTTTTGTTTTTGAAAATATTTTTCATAAAAATATTTTTCAAAAATTTTTGATTTATTTTTATCATTCATATATGATTAATATATATAAACCTATCTATATTACTGTTACTTTTATTAATATATACTAAAATTTTTCTACTCTAATTTCTAATCTTGTAAATATTGATGAAGATATACAAAAACAAAAGTTTATGGGGGAAGTTATTTTTAAGAGTGTAAAAGGATCCTGAGGCCAAAACTTTGAAAACTGTTGATATAAGAATAAATTCAGATAAAAAATGAAGCTCAAATCACTTCACAGGTACCCTTCATAAAAAAGTAGGACATCAAGTTTTCAATGTTCTATAAATTAAACATACAGAGGAAGCAAGGTATTTCAAAAATGTAATTTTAACCTCTTCTCCTTCCACTTCAGGCCGAACGGCATCATCCAGCTGCAGGGGCAGGCGGGGTTCAGCCAAACTGATCACATAAATCTGAAAGTGAGAGATTACCAAAAATACCATGAAGCACACAAAACCTGTTATCTTTCACTTAAAAAAAATCTACAGTTGACATAAATATGAAGCTATGTTTGCATATATCTTAACTGAAACTACGCGTTAAAATCAAAGATGCACATGGTTTTTTCACTTATAAAACGGCAATCATAGTATTTCTCGCCAACCTTCCTAGGCTGTTGGAAGTCAAATGAGGGAACATATCTACAAATACTTTGAAACTCTAATGTGCATACCATTGTGACAAATAAATACTAACTTGGGTCAAGGGGGCGGAGCTTAAGGCCTTGCTTTGTCACATAAGCTATTTATAGGCAAATCATTTAATCGCAGAGCTTCAATATTCTACTCTGTAAAATAAGGTCTCAGTAAGAATCAAATGGAGTAATGCTCTTTTGAAGGGACGATTAAACAAATGCGTTATTGTCACTGTTCACAGCATTTGGCCATTTCTACTGCTAGGTCTGAAGTCAGCCCAACTCTGCTGTCAACTCCCTTTTCTCAATCTTTTTCTAAATATCCCTTCTTTTCCATCTTTCATCAAACACGTTATATCTCATTTCCTGCTGCTCTCCTGGTTTGGAACTGCCACAGAAGGTATTCCTCTATGGTGTTAAAACTCCTTTTTATTTGTTAAATTCACTCACATTTAATTACACATTTTAGTGCTAAAATGCAGTTAGGTTATAAAAAATGAGCTAGGGTTTTTTGGCTACTCTTAAAAACACGTTCTCCTATTAGCTACTCCCAACTATGCCTGGAAAACCTGTTAAAGCATGAAAGGGAAACAGACCTAATTTAGTTAACTCAGGAAAGGAAATTATATTCTTCCAGCTGGTAAACCACATTTAGCATTCAGCTCAGACTCTTTAAGAAGGTGTCAGAAGGATATTCCTGTCCTTATAATAAAATAGAATTATTTGTACTACTATAGTCTAGTGTTTCTCTTTGATGAGTTAATAGAAATTTGATTTCCAATGCAAAGCTGTACAATGGAACAGCTATCTCTTCTATTTTTATAACTAGTGGAAATTCACTTCATTAGGTTGTGAGCACCCTATAACTTCACACAGTGCTGGCTCATAGTATGTACTCAGTAACTGCTGGCTGAATAAATAAATAACTGATAAGAGTCAGTGCTTACTATAAGACTCTTTTTAAGATATATTATACTTCATGAGATATTTTATAATTATTTTCATTAAGGCAAAATTTATAAGCTCTTTAGGTTTTATATTTATCATTTACATTCATTAAGGTTATATTGAATGCTAGATAGCTAGAATATTTTAGAAGTATATTTACTTGCTCTACTCACTAAAATTTTATTTCTTTAAGTATTGAAAAAGACATGTTACTTGGAAGATAGGGGGTTGTTTTACTTGGTCAGCATATCCTTAGGCTGGTTTCCCTTTACTAGGTTGCACACTTCTTGGTGTGGTTGGTTGAAATGAAGCTTATACAAAGAAAAAAAAAGTAATTTGGCAAATTAGGTCAGTAAAAAACACACGATTTTCTAAGTCTTGAAGAATTCCCATGACAATTCCAGTTAAATAAAACCCTACTCTCAAATGACTGTGTATGAGACTATCTTTCTGCATCTGTTAATCTGCCTGACTGCTCTATCTTATATATGCTCACACACAAGCAAATACACATGCAGGGATGAAGACAGGAAATGACTACTCCTTAAAAGAAATGTAAAGATGCATCTTGTAGAAACAAACTAGGCTGGATCTAAGAACTCCAAAATACTAAATATGTGTGAGTTCACTTACAGTATTTTAAAAGTCAATGATAACAAGCACTTATAGTTTTTATGTCTCAGAAGAAAATAGACGTGGGATAAATCTTTTTTTTTTTAAATTAACATATAATGTATTATTTGCGTCAGGGGTACAGGTCTGTGAATCATCCATCTTACACAATTCACAGTACTCACAATAGCACATACCCTCCCCAATGTCCATAACCCAGCCACCCTATCCCTCCCCCGCCACCTCCCAGCAACCCTCAGTTCGTTTCCTGAGATTATGAGTCTCTTACGGTTTGTTGCCTTCCCTGGTCCCAACTTGTTTCATTTTCTTCCCTCTCCACCCCCCACCTGCCTCTCAAATTCCTCGTGTCAGAGAGATCATATAATTGTCTTTCTCTGATTGACTTATTTTGCTCAGCATAATAGCCTCCAGTTCCATCCATGTCGTTGCAAATGGCAGGATTTCATTCTTTTTGATGGCTACATAGTATTCCATTGTACGTATATGTGTGTGTGTGTGTGTGTGTGTGTGTGTGTGTGTGTGTGTATGCAAATATATATACACACCACATCTTCTTTATCCATTCATCTCTTGATGGACATCTAGGTTCTTTCCATAGTTTGGCTATTGTGGACATTGCTGCTATAAACATTTGAGTGCATGTGCCCCTTTGGATCACTACATTTGTGTCTTTGGGGTAAATACCCCATAGTGAGATTGCTGGGTCATAGGGTAGGTCTAATTTCAACTTTTTGAGGACTCTCCATACTGTTTTCCAGAGTGGCTGCATCAGCTTGCATTCAATGTGGGATAAACCTTATATGAAAGGAAGTTATTGTTGGAATTTAAGACAAACATAGTTTTGTCTTTTTTGATTTCTCTATAAAGTATCAGAAATATAATGACTGTAAGGAAACATAATCTTCCAGAATTAGTATAATTAATCAACCTTTAGAGGCATATTGTCAGAAGAAAGTTTACAGCAAAATATATTCGTAACAGTGAACAAAGCTTTTTAGATGTGTTTTATATTTTTCTCTATGTGACCATGGTAGATTGTTTGCAAAAAATGGTTCTAATAATCAGTCTCCTGTATACATGTTTTTTTCAACGATGTTGCCTCTCTTCCCATCAAGAGGTGGAATCTCTTTCACTATCCCTTAAATCCAATTTATTTCATGTGACTTGCTTTGACCACTGACATATTTAGCAAATGTGACATAAGCAGAAGCTTTAAAAGTGCTCACACATGAGGGCTTCCCTCTCTTGCTGCTGGAACCTTCTAGTACCATGCCAACAAGCCTAGGCTAGTCTGCTGGATGAACCAAAGCCACAGGGAGAAATGTCCCAGAAATAGCAGTAGGTCCAGTCATAGTCACACAGAGTAGATGATCCAACCCAGATAGGTGGCCTCTAACTGCTCCATGCACAGAATCATGAGCAAAATAATGTTGTAAGTATTGGGGTGGTTTGTTACAAAACAGAAGCTAATTGATTCAGTAATCACTTTATAAATCTTAATCTTTTATACATCAACTCTAAGAACATAAAGATTTGGTATGAATGTTATAGGAACCACTCAAAACTATTTTTGTACCAAATTTTATAGTTAAAAAAAAGTTACCTTTTGAACATGTAACTCTACGTCTTGCTGTGTACAGCTTCCAATTTTCTGATTCACTTTTCTCACTACACCTTCTACATCTACGATGCTCTCTTTATTAATGCTGTCAAAAGAAAATATTCCCAACTTTAATCATCTCATCAGAGGTGCCAGAATTCATTTGGTATTTCAACAGTAAAGCCGAAATATTAAACTCTTTTTTAATACAGTAAGCCACTTGAGATAAAGCCAGTCTATTTAACCTACTTACAATAAGCTATTGTGTAGCACACCTTGTCAGATTTCTTGAAGAGATGATTCTGTAGATGCCACAATTTAGTTACCATTATTAAAATACTCTAAACCTAAACGACAACAGGCCAGCACTGAATTGTGAAAAGTAGAAAAGTCTTTCAATTATTTATTAAAAACCATTTCCCTTCCTACAGTTGAAATTTACGAAGATCAGCATTTCCTATATGGAGAAGCATGGCTTCAATAAATGCAATTACTGGTATGTAATGGAATTAAATAATAGAAGAAGGTCAACTGAAAAGATTTCAAGGTAATAAAACGACATTAGGTTGCTGCAATTCAGCCCTCCATGCCTTTAGTTTCTGAGTACACACTGTCACTGGATTTATGGCAGACAGCCTACAGGACTGTACAATCCCATTTAAGAATGTCTACACGAAGCTTAATATACACTAAATCGGTCACCTGGGTAGTTGAATTTTATAACAAACTTGAATTTTGAACATAAGACACTCAAATTCTGAAATATAAAGTTATGAAGTAGCTTATTAAGCTTACGAATTGATTAATTTTTGATCTCTACTACATAACCAAGGGAGAAAGGTATAATCCAAAGTGGTGGTTCCCATACAAAATGTACCAATTTTACTTTTGTGTGTATTATTGTACTGCCAGAATGTATTATAATATATTTGTGGAAAAGGCTAAAGATTTAACTTTCAGTTCTTGGGGAGTGGTATCTGCCATGATGCTGATAAATGGCCCAAATTGTCAAACTAAAACTACCAATTAAAACTTTCAGGTAGTAACTGGAATTGCAGAATTGATATGAAAAGAGAAGAAGGAAGAAAAATGCAAAAGTGCTAACTGGGACAGAGTGGAGTTCCTGACACAGCTGGCATAAGAGAAAGGGTAAATAAACATGCATCAGGAAAATCTGTTGTGGAATCCCTGTTTATCTGCTATGTCATAAGCCCCACTTAACTTTTATATTAACCTTTCATGGCTTAAACACCAACCCAGAATCCTGCAAAATGAATGACAAGAATCTAAACAAAACAAAACAGAAGCCAAAAAAAAAAAAAAAAAAAAAAAAAAAAAAAAAAAAAAAAAAAAAAAAAAAAAAAAAAAAAAAAAAAAAAAAAAAAAAAAAAAAAAAAAAAAAAAAAGAGAGAGAGAAAGATTTAACTTTCATAGGAAAAGTTCTGTTTATTCTGATGAGGAACTGGGTCTTCAGTAGTTGCAGTGCCACTTGACAAGATTTCAGAAATCCAACAATGCTTATTTTACCTAAGAGAACACCACAGTCCATTTCAATGAACATTTGCTCAGGACTGGAAAAGGATCGAAATGAGGATAAGAGGTGAAAAGTAGTGAAGAAAGGAAGAAAATTTTTCATTTCACTTTACTACCCTGTCTAGAACTCTATATGTCTGATACCAACTTTAAAAAACCCAACAGTATACGTATTTCTTATTCTCATAAGTCTCTTGCACTACAGCCATTACCTAATAGCTAGCTAAAATCTCGTGCACTGAAGAAACTCAGAATTTATTGTAGAATATTGTTAAAGGACTTTCTAACACTGGTTATCTAGTGTTAGAATCTAGTCATTTTTCTTTAGTATGATTTCCATCTACCACTTGCTTCTGACTGAATGAGTAAACTTGATACCTGAGTATATGATTCAGGCTATGCGAGAATACTGTTGCTTAGTTTACACATTTCCACGAGGAAGGTTTTCTCTTCCTTACTGAACAGTGTGCCTGTTGAGTAACCCATTCTGTCCCAACTAGAGCTCTACTGCTATTCCTGCTATGACCCTGGCCCTCAAGGGTCATCCCTTAGTAAGAGGCCTTTCATTATCAGAAAGTCTTCTTCAAGCCAACTCAAGTTATGTACTCTCAGAGACACAGCACTAAGTTAGTATCCTTCCAGAAAAAAGCTGGGATGTGATCTGATACTCTGTCTTAAAAGGCCAATTAAAGAAAATAAAAGTTTCTTTTTTCCTCAAAGGTACCAGATGACTTCTTTTATCTAGGACCTGAAACCTGTAACTAAGTCTATGTTTAGTACTTTTATTTATTTAGGTAACATTATGTGATAAAATACTTTAGGCAGCTAGACAAAAAACCACTATTTTAAACATTGTTTCTCACAACTCATAAACAGAACTTCTGAAAACCCAACCTATTTCTTAAACTGGGCCAAAGATAAACTTCTTTTAAAAATTAGTCTACTGAAACAATTAGAAAGAAGGGAGAATTAACCAGCCTCAGAGGATGCTTATAATTAGTTATTTTGCCTTTCCAATCTCAGTATTATCTCCTTATTATACCTAGCAGCTATATGCTATTAACAGAATAGTCTTTTTAGATATTAGTAACACCATTCCATGATTTTTTAAAACCCTGAATAATTTAGCTCTAATATCTCTATAACTACATCCATATCTATATCCAGCTATTATTTATCTGTAGACTTAAATGAAATCAATACAAATAATATTATAATAAAACAAAAATAAATATAAATAAAAAAAAGGGTCACACTAGAACTTGCTAGTCAGCTTTAGTAAAGTGCTAATGAGGGTTTTATGTATGTGTGTGTATAATTAGAGTCAATGCAAGACAGGGGAAGGAATACTTGAATAAGCTACTGCTAGTAGAAGGATGTAAGTCTACTTTTTAGAAAAAGCCTAATTAATATGATTTTTAACTGATACTGTATGTTAAGATGTCTTAAAACTTTGGAATGTATACTATAGTTTGACTGCATCATAAAGAGACCTGGTTAAAGTTTCAGTTTTATATTTTGAAACTAATATGCCTCTATAACCCTATTTTGAAAGAGGGTTATGTCAAACAGACAACTAGAAGCTTTGGGTTTTTAGAGGATACAGCAGGAAAAAAATCCATGGTGGAAAGCACAAAATTCCCAGGAACTATCTGATTGTAGAAGAAATGGATGAAGTATATTAAACCCATCCTTCCAACAGCTAAGTTAGCTATCTTTATTATTACCACCACCTCCCAAAACACACTATTATTTCATTGTGTTTCACACCTCTTCCACTTTCCAACCACCCTTCTGACCTGCATATAATGAATCACTCTACAAATAAGATAAATGATAGCCTTGATATTAAAAAATACCCTATTAAGCTATCCTATTCATTTCATCCACTAGGAACTGTCAACAATCAATGTAATACTTTATTTCTAACTTAGGCTGTCTTTAGAAAATAAAATTGTCCGGGTGCCTGGGTGGCTCAGTCGGTTGGGCATCTGACTCTTGATTTTGGCTCAGGTCATGATCTCAGGGTTGGAGACCCAGGCCCACAGTGAGCTCTGCACTCATTCTGCTTGAGATTCTTTTTCTCTCTCTCTCCTCGCCCCTCCCCATTCATGCTTGCTCTCTTGTACTCTACAATAAATAAAATCTTAAAAAAGATAAAATTGTAAAAAGCATCCTTCATTATATAAAGTATTTTATAAAAATATTCTGAGGGGCGCCTGGGTGGCTCAGTTGGTTAAGCGACTGCCTTCGGCTCGGGTCATGATCCCGGAGACCCGGGATCGAGTCCCACATCGGGCTCCCTGCTCGGCGGGAAGCCTGCTTCTCCCTCTCTCACTCCTCCTGCTCCCCCTGCTTGTGTTCCCTCTCTGGCTGTGCTTCTCTCTGTCAAATAAATAAAATATTTTTTTTTAAAAAAGAAAAAATGTATAAAATAGACTTCAACCCATTCTGTTAAAATTGTCAGAATAGTTTTAGTACTTAAAGGAGGTAAAGATCATAGTGTCAAATAATGTACTAATCAATAATGCCTTATTCTTCAATGTTGCCAAAAAATTTTATAAATTCTTAGCTTATCTCTGTGGTGCCCTGAATTCTTGCTCTCAGGTCTTTGCTCCCCTATGGTAGTGGTATTCATCCACACCTTTGCTATGGATTCAAGTAGACAGAAGGTAATTTTTTGCCTCTTGGCTTTGGGTTTGGCCATATGACTTGCTTTATCGATGAGGTATCAGTGGATGTAATGCCAATAAAGGCTTGAAAAGAGGTTGTGCAGCTGAACTTGCCCTTCTGCATTCCTGCTTTTCTACCTAAGATGATGTCTCAAGAAGCTGTTAATCCAAGGAAGCTGAGAAGCACAAGGTGCAGACCAGGACACAAACCATAGCTTCAAAACAAGCCTAGATGAGCTGAATTCTAGCTCACCCACAAATGTGTGAGCAAGAAATCAAGGTTTATTACTGTATGCTGCTGAGTTTTTACTACTGGTCAAGTATACAATACATATAACTTTATCATTTCAACCACTGTCAGACGTATAATTCAGTGGCATTCACAGTGTTGTGCTACTACTACCACTATCCATTTCTAGAACTTTTTCATTATCCTAGAAACAATGCACTAATTAAACAATTAACTCCTACTCATTCCAACTTCCCTCCATCCCCATCTCAGCTCCTAGTAACTTCTATTCTACTTTCTATCTCTATGAACTTAATTACTCTAGGTACCTCAGGAATGTGGAAATTTAATATTTGTTCTTTTGTGTCTTACTTCAGTTGGTATAAGCAGCATAAAGTTTTCAAGGTTCACCTGTATCATAGCTTGTCTCTGAACTTCATTCCTTTTTAAGGCTGAATAATACTTTATTGTATACACATAATATGTTTTGTTTATTCATTCATCTGTTGATGGACATTTGGGTTGTTTTCTACTTAGGTTATTGTGAATCATGTTGCTGTGAACAATAACATACAAGTACCTGAGTCCCCACTTTCAATTCTTTTGGGTATCTACCTAGAAGTGGAATTGTTGGACCATATGATAATTTGATGCTTAACTTTTTGAGGAACTGTCATATTGTTTTCCATAGCAGCAGCACCATCTTACATTCCCACCAGCAGTGCACGAGGGTTCCAATTTCTCTACATTACTAATGCTCTTATTTTTCCTTTTTGTGGGGGAGGGGGTAACAGTTATCTTAATGGATACTAAGTGATATCTCACTGTGGTTTTGGTTTGCATTTCCCAAATGACTAGTAACTTTGAGCATCTTTTCATGTGCTTATTGGCTATCTGTGTATCTTCTTTGGAGAAATGTTAATAAAGTCTTGTCCATTCTGGAATTGGGTTGTTGTTATAAGTTATCAGAATTTTCACATTTTCTGGATATTAATCCTTTATCAGATATATGATTTGTAAATATTTTCTCCCAGTCTGTGGACTATCTTTTCACTCTCTTGATAGTGCCCTTTGATGCATAAAATGTTTTAGTTTCAATGAAGTCAAATTAATTTACATTTACTTTTGTCACTTCTACTTTTGGTGTCACATATAAAAAACTACTGCTAAATCCAATGTCATAAAGCTTCTGGCCTATGTTTTCTTCTAAGAGTTTTATAGTTTCACCTCTTATATTCAGGTAATCGATCCATTTTTTTAAAAATTAAAAAAAAATTTTTTTTAAAAGATTTTATTTATTTGACAGAGAAACACAGCCAGAGAGGGAACACAAGCAGGAGTGAGAGAGGGAGAAGCAGGCTTCCCGCCGAGCAGGGAGCCCGATGTGGGACTCGATCCCGGGTCTCTGGGATCATGACCTGAGCCGAAGGCAGTCGCTTAACCAACTGAGCCACCCAGGCGCCCCTCGATCCATTTAAAAAAAAAAATTATTCATTTATTTGCCAGAGAGAGAGACAGAGGGAGGGGACAAGCAGGGGGAGGGAGAGAAAGGCTCCTTGCTGAGCAAGGACCCTGATGTGGGACTCAATCCTAGGACCCTGGGATCATGACCTGAGCCAAAGGCAGATCTTAACGACTGAGCCACCCAGGCATCCTGGTAATTGATCTACTTTAATTTTTATATATGGTGTACGGTAAGGTCTCTGCAATATGGATATCCAGTTTTCCTAGCACCATTTGTTGAAAAGACCATCCTTTCCCCATTAAAAGGTCTTGGTATCCTTGTCAAAATTCTGTTGGTCATTTAAGCTAGGGTTTGTTTATGGGCTCTTTCTTCTATTCCATTGGTTTATACGTCTATCCTTATGTTTGTACCACATACTTCTGATTACTATAGTTTTGTAGGAAGTTTTGAAATCAGGAAGTGCAAGACCTCCAAATTTGTTCTTTTTTTTCAAAACTGTTTTAGCTGTTCTGGGCCTCTTCAGAGTGCACATGAATTTTAAGATGGATTTTTCTATTTCTGCAAAAAATGCCATTGGGATTTTTGAAAGGAACTGCACTGAATCCGAGATCATGACCTGAGCCAAAGGCAGCTGCTTAACTGACTGAGCCAACCAGGCACCCCTATTTTATTTATTTTAAAATTATATGCATGCTATCCTAAACATAACTATTACCCTTAGACAAACAAACTCAGAGTAAGGTTCTTAATTAGCAATAGTGAATGAGGATTAATTAAAGAATGAGGATACTTTACAGTCTTGCTGGTAATTCCTTATTTGGAAGCAATGACATCTTGTCCAATCTGATTAGATTCTCCTTATCTCCCTATCCACCTGCCCCCTGTTGCTCCCCCCCGCCAATCACACACACACAGCAGTGCAGAATATGGCTGATATAAAGATATATAAGAGTAGAAGTGTCAGTATTAACATCTTCTCATATGTGCTTATGTTTTAAATTTTATCCTCCATCTGTGGTCTCTTGATAGAAAGTTAAAAAGTCACTTGTCCCCTTTTAGTTTATTATTTTAATATGTATAAATAAATATAATCTCCCAAAACGAAAATGAAGCACAATAAACTGCAATTAGTTACAATATGCCAAAGGGAATCAGTTAGGGTACCGGTGTTAGCTCCTTTTTGTTGGAATCCTACAGTCTTGCTTCAGAGACCTCACATACTATATGTGACATGTGGTCTTCTGAGTTACAATCCAAATAACAGACCCAGTGCTTATCTATAAAGGAACTATTAAAAAACTCAAATTCTTTCCTACCTTTTAAATAACAGAAGGAAGGAAGGGAAATAAATAGATTATTTTCTTTCCCTCAATGGTTAATCTTGAGCAAAGTACACTACGAAGACAACTGGGATAGAGAACAAGAAAAATAAACATGGAGAAAAGGTTGTTGGAGTAGGTGATTTATAGGGCACCAGTGAAGTTTCATTTCTTTATGGCATAGAGGTGAAAAAATATTTAACAGCATATAACTCTAGTCAAAGAGATCACCGTCTTGCATACAAATGGTAGAGAAATGGATTTGAGAAAGAAGTACTTCATCCACCTCTTGTTGCTGGGTCCCAGGGTGAGGTGCTGACTCTGCCAAGTTCTTTGGAGAATAAAGAATTACCTCCAATTTATACTCATGATTTGCCTCTCACCAGTGAGGGGTGGGAAATGGCAGGGTTTGCCTCTATGTTTCAAAGATTTTATTTATTTGTCAGAGAGAGAGAAAGAGAAAAAAAGAGAGAGAGAGAGAAAGAGAGCATACGCAAGGGAGTGGCAGGCAGAGGGAGAAGAAGGGACCCAGAAGAGGGACACGATCCCAGGACCCCAGGATCATGACCTGAGCTGAAGGCAGATGTTTAACTGAATGAGCCACCCAGGTGTCCGTGCTCTTATGTTTTAAAGTTATTCCTGAAACACTATCTTTTATATATTGTTTCAAGAACTTATTTTGGGGGGCACCTGGGTGGCTCAGTTGGTAAAGCGACTGCCTTTGGCTCAAGTCATGATCCTGGAGACCTGGGATCAAGCCCCGCATTGGGCTCCCTACTCGGTGGGAAGCCTGCTTCTCCCTCTCTCACCCTCTCTGCTTGTGTTCCCTCTCTAGCTGTGTTTCTCTCTTTCAAATAAATAGATAAAAATCTTAAAAAAAAAAGAACTTATTTTTCATTATAAAAAAATATACTTATTTATTATAAATTCTAATGTTAAATAATCATTTAAATTTAAAAGTTTAACTCTCCCATCATATATCCACCCCCTTCTTCTTTTAATCACTGTTTACTATTTGGTCTATATTCCTCCAAATTTTTTCTCCTTTGCAAAAATTATGGAATGCTTCATAGATTTTGTGTTGCACTTCTATAGCAGTTTTGTTTATTTTTCTCTGCATTTTTTAAAAATTATTCTATTTATTTGACAGAGAGAAACACAGCGAGAGAGGGAACACAAGCAGGGGGAGTGAGAGAGGGAGAAGCAGGCTTCCCACTGAGCAGGGAGCCTGATGTGGGACTCGATCCCGGGTCTCCGGGATCATGACCTGAGCCGAAGGCAGTCGCTTAACCAACTGAGCCACCCAGGCGCCCCTCTGCATTTTTTTTTTTTTAAGATTTTTATTTATTTGACAGAGAGAAACACAGCCAGAGAGGGAATACAAGCAGGGGGAATGAGAGAGGGAGAAGCAGGCCTCCTGCTGAGCAGGGAGCCCGATGCGGGACTGGATCCCGGGTCTCCGGGATCATGAACTGAGCCGAAGGCAGTTGCTTAACCAACTGAGCCACCCAGGTGCCCCCCTCTGTATTTTTCTTAATGTTGAAGAAGCAAGAGTTTTATTTTTACTGATCAAACAAAACTGATCTTTATATAAATGTCTAAAGTATTTTTATTCCCATATCATTTACCAATTTTCTTTTACATTCCAGTTCCTATATGAGGTGCTTTACACATAAACCACTTCATTTAAACTTCTCAAAGGCCTATGAGATAGATATGACTACCATTTAATAGCTGAGAAAACTGAGACTCTACAAGAGGTCAAATAAGTAGGCTAAGATCATACAATAGTAAGATCATATACTGATTTCTGCACTAGACAGCTCTGTTCTACTACAGACTCATGATTTCGCACCAAATTTTAAATACTCCAGAATGCATCATCAGCTTACTCTGAAAAAACACATTCTCATTCTTAGGAGCCCACTAACTGCCACATTCCTTTGTGCAACCAGAAATAACAGGTCCTTCACAAATGGTTTTCAAAATGCTCAAGAATCATACTATTTTCTTTTAACACTGATGCACCTTGATGTCCTGCTATTATTGCCAGCCTCAATAGAAGTTCATCAGAATCTTTGTATAAAACAGTATCATGTTGGGCGCCTGGGTGGCTCAGAGGGTTAAGCCTCTGCCTTCAGCTCAGGTCAGGATCTCAGGGACCTGGGATCGAGGCCTGTATCGGGCTCTCTGCTTGGCAGGGAGCCTGCTTCCTCCTCTCCGCCTGCCTCTCTGTGTACTTGTTATCTCTCTGTCAAATAAATAAAATCTTTGAAAAAAAGGTTATTAAACTTATACTAACTTAGCAATTAATCCTGGGGTGCCTGGGTAGCTCAGTTGGTTAAGCATCTGATTCTTGATTTCGGCTCAGGTCATGATCATGAGATCAAACCCAGCATTGGGCTCCGTGCTCAGCGGGGAGTCTTCTTGAGATTCTCTTCCTTCCCCTCTGCCCTACCCCCCTTAATCTTCTCTGTCTCTAATAATAAAAAAGTTAAATCTTGAAAGAAAAAAAAAAGAAATTAATCCCATAAACTGAGAATTTCTGACAGCAGATTTTAGCTCCACCTTTAAAAGCACATCTTTATCAAAGTTTTTAATACAAATGTTGAACTCGACAGGGCCAAATAAAGAAGTTCCATTTCTCCACCAGTACGATAAGTATCTCACTCCAACAAAGAAGTATAAACCATCTATGTACAGTTTTTTTCAAAGTGCTGCAATCCACAGCAGTATAATGACCTAGCCTATACTCATCAATGTATTATCCACATGATGCTCAAGGAGTACCACAGGCCCATTCCCTTTGAGTCTTGACTGTAAATGATATATACATACACGTCTACCACAGCACCTGTAGCATGTCTTTGCATGTTAATCTATTCATCTATTTTGCCCTCTTCCCAAATTAAGTTCCTTATGTCATATATGTGTCATGGTATTCCCAAGCCCAGTAGAGTGCCTAGACCACAAGAGGTGCTAAATAAGTTTTCTAAATCAGTGCAATTTCTTCTGAGCATTATTTTGATATTTTACAATTCTAAAAGTTAATACAGCAAACTGAAATTTCAATGTACCAACCAAGTAAAATACCTATTTTTAGATGAAAGATCTAGAAAGGAAAGAAAATGCACAAACTTGTATGCAGCTAGGTGACTCATAGAATGAAAAATACACTTGTGACTCACCCGCTACCAATAAATCACTTAACCACAATGACTAATATGAAGAAAAAGAAAATAAAACATGTATACACACAATTAACAGTCTGAAAAGGGGTGTTACACAAGTACAAACAACAAAATATCATTTTTAACTTTAACAGCCCGTACTGAAATTAACTGTAGCCCTTTATAGTAGTCACTATAACTTTAGCTTGAAATTTCATTTTTTCCTCCAAATTTTTAAATTAGAAAAAAAAAGAACTAAGACCATTGAAGGAAATATTACAGATCACTTAGCCAGTTGGACCTTAAACTTGCTGCTCCTTTTTTTTCCCCTTCTACTGTGGAATTTCAAACACTGTTTACGTTCACTGTGCTCCTTAATAGCAATCAATACAGAAAGGCCTCTAGGGCTGCCTTTAAAAAAGTTTTATTTTTATAAAATTCAACCATAACTAACATAAGACTACTGCGTTTGTTACTTTAAAATGGCACTAAATAAAAAATAATTTTAAAAAGAGAAGAATGACTTCTCGTCTCAACTCAAACACCAGCTATTAACTGTTAGAAAATTAATGTCAACATAAGATGGAGATCCAGAAACACAGGCCTAGATAGGTATCCCATCTTCCTGCTTCCAGACAAATTTCATTTAAGGACCACAAACCATTCTGGATACACAATTAAGAAACTCTTCTTAAAGATCTCTAGGGAATGAGATGTGCCAACCTTCTTATGTAACTCATTTAGTTGCTTCATTTTTATATGCATTCAACCATGAGAAAATTGATCTTTCCAACAAATTGATTAAAATAATGTGTTGAAGAGTCCTGTGGCACTTAAATCCAATTAGTGAATCAACTTTTCAGATTAGTATATTGATGAATTGGATATTTCTAGGAAAGACAAGCGGGGGGAAAACAACTGACCCCATATTAAGTGCCAACATTGCTCTTAAGGAATACACTCAAAAGCCAGAAATTACTAGTGGTACAATCTAGTTAGTAAGGCAAAGATAAGTACCTCAGATTTAATATCTAAAGTAAATGCTAAGATAGTTATCCACTTAAGATATTAAAAATGACCTCATATTTTGCCTTTTAAATGATTGGGAAACCCCAGCTGGAACTATCTGATTTGATATTTTTAATAGTGGAGTCTTTGCTTTTTTCCACCTGGTATATGGCCAGAGGGAATAGAGTTAAATGTAGGGCCTCATGGAATTAACATATAAATACCATTATTTCTGCCACTTTGTAGTGCAGGAGTTCACATATTTTAAATGTCCAGTCTCTTAGGGTTACACTTCAAAATGGAAACACCTTGAGAATAAACAAACAGTCCTGGGCACTCCTATAAAGATAATCGTAAGCATTTAATAAATAAATAACAATAAAATAAATAACAAGTAAGAACTAAGACAAAATGAAAACGAACAGAGTATTAGAAATGGCCTTTTTCTCATGGACATATTTCTAAGCATTCTATTTTCTAAATCAAAGACTTTAGCAGAAAGGGTGGTTAGGTGACTCATTAACTAAGCTGCTACCTTTCCAACGTGAATATATTAGTAAATATTCATTTGAATTATCTCATGCTTTGCTGGTCCTCAAATTTCTAAAGTAAGCTAAAAACACCTATAAGTAAGGATTTTTGCTTCATTTAAATAAGTAACAGAATCCACCAGAATTTTTATGTAGTTGTTAATATGCTGTTTTTTATCATAATACAAGGCTGATGATATATTAAGCAACAGATGTCATAGTGTTTTCCAGATTTTTCTTTTCTAATTATAATCATAGTTAGAAACAAAGGGATCAAGAGGAATGAGATACTGAAGAGTTCAGGAAAGAATGAAAACAGGGGCAGCCTATAAACCTCTATCTTCCCATTATAAAGTAGAATACATTCTACTAGGACTGGTTTAGGAATAAAAATCAACTGTTATACCACAAACACACAATATACTCCTTACCCTGAGTATCAGATTATGGGATCAGGAGTCTATGGGACTGTTTTTAGAGCATTCATGGGGTGAAAGAAAGGTAGGTTGGTAAGGATGCAGTACGGGTAGTTCTGGGAATGGAACTGAGTTTCATGAGGTCAGAAGAGGATGGAAAAAGTAGGACAAGGGGGAGACTGAAGTCTTGATGAGGTCCAACAGAAGATTAGGAGGCATGGAATAGGTAAAAAGTTGGAAATTATGGTTAGAGAGAATTGCCACTGGAGTTTAAAATTAAGTTCTAAAGAGCAAAATCCAAGTGGCAGTGACAGGAGTGAGTTATTAAAATGAATAGTGAAGCTAGTGGAGGAGAAAGTTAAGGAATTTAAGGCCACACTATTTATCCCAAATGAACACCTAAAGACATTTAGAATGAGATGACTTGAAATGAGAGGAATACACTACTATCAGTCAGAAAAAAATAAAATGGCTTGGAGTAAAGATCCTATTTCATTCAGTGTTTGGAACTGCATGAACTCAGAAGGCTAGAACTTCTCTCCAATTTATTCAGAATAGATAAACTGAGGTGATACTGTTAGCTGTCTACTCAAACCAACTCTCCTTGTCTTCATGGCTAACAGAGCCCCACTCCCATTGAGTATCCACTCTATCTGGCAAGGTGCTCTAAGAGAAGGCGAGCCCATGACAGGTCCAGAGAGTGGGTTGTGTTTAGTCACAGTCCATCCTGGGAATTTAGTCCAGATTGAGGGTGTCATTTCCACATAGTATCTCAAACTGGAAATTCTGAAGTAATTTTGCACTTCTTTCTTTTCCTCACCCCCACACATCAGCAGTCAGTAAACAGGTAAGGGCATGCATTTACCCATTCACAGGCAAACACAGTTATCTCTTTCAAGAATACCATCAGTTCTGCTATAATACTTGTTTTGAAAATGTGAATTCCAACACAACTGATACTTCAGGTATGAATTTGAGCATAAAGAGATGTTTGTGCCTGCCTTTGCCAGATTTCATCAGTGAGAAACACAAGGTCAGTATAGACAACTGTACTCAGGTGAACTCAAAACACATACACCCCAAACATCTCTGTTACATGCTACACCTATCCACATCTGGTGGTACAATTTCCCTTCGGGTTTCAAACAGCCTTCCTTCCACCACTTCACAATAATTTACAAGCTGTAACACTCAGCTACCCATTTACACAAGGAGACAGCATTTTTATTTATTTGCTTACTTACTTACTTATTTATTTATTTATTTTTATGATTTTTATTTGAGAGAGACAGAGAAGAGCATGAGCGGGGGTGGCAGAGGGTCCGTGGGAGAGGGAGAAGCTGACTTCCCGATGAGTGGGACATGGGATGGATGCAGGGCTTGATCCCAGGACTCTGGGATCATGACCGTCTGAGCCACCCAGACGCCCAAACAGCATGTTTTTTGAAAGATAAAGGGCTGATAGTAAGTCAAGAGAAATCAAATACTATATGATTTCTACATAGAGTCTAAAAGAAAACCAAAATGAATGAACAGCAAAATCAAATCTATAAACACAGAGAGACACTGATGGTTGCCAGACAGGAGAGAAATGGAAGGATGGGCAAAATATGTGAAGGGGAGTGGAAGGTATAGACTTCTAGTTATGGAATGAGTAAGTCATGGAGATGAAAGGTATATATACTCAGGGAATATAGTCAGTGGTATTGTGATAGCATTGTATAAGAGATTGCTATACTTGTGGTGAGCAGAGCACAGAGTTGTCCAATTACTATGCTGTACATCTGAAACTAATGTAACATTGTGTGTCAACTACGCTTCAATAAAAAAGTGGCACTTACTGTAGTATTATTTATGTATTTCTCAACATGTATCAAGCTATTCTACCTACATTTAAAAAATTAGGTTCTTTTAAAAAAATTATGTCACTGGTGTGCCTGGGTGGCTCAGTTGGTTACGCGACTGCCTTCGGCTCATGTCATGATCCCGGAGACCCGGGATCGAGCCCTACATCGGGCTCCCTGCTCGGCGGGAAGCCTGCTTCTCCCTCTCCCACTCCCCCTGCTTGTGTTCCCTCTCTCGCTGTGTTTCTCTCTGTCAAATAAATAAAATCTTAAAAAAAAAAAATTATGGGGCGCCTGGGTGGCTCAGTTGGTTAAGCGACTGCTTTCGGCTCATGTCATAATCCTGGAGACCCGGGATCGAGCCCCACATCGAGCTTCCTGCTCGGCGGGAAACCTGCTTCTCCCTCTTTCAGTCCCTCTGCTTGTTCCCTCTCTAGCTGTGTTTCTCTCTGTCAAATAAATAAATAAAATCTTAAAAAAAATTATACCACTGATGTAGTTTTTGACCACTGTACTACTAACCCATTTTCTGGTACAAACATTGAGGTTTTTATTGCAAAATTTTGCACAGCAAGTGATTTTTAGGAAAGCATCTCTTATGTTACAGCAGAACTGAATGATTATTAGTACTACTTTATAAAAAGTTAACCTCAAAGGTCAACCATATTGTGAATGTCCCAACATCTCCTCCCTTGCTGATAATAGAGCAATTCTAGGAGAGGATTTTTACTTGTACAGTGTGTATCAAAAGGCTGATGTGTTAAGGAATAGCATCGGTTATCCAATCAAACTCTTTCATTTCCTTCCTGAGTCCAGAATCTTAGTAAACGATAAATTCTTTTTTTATATTCAAAATTTGTGGACTTACTTTCCACATCAGTTGCATACACTATAAGGGCTGCTTTGTTGATTGATTCTTACTTCTCACAAGAGTGCTAAGAATGTGCAAGATGCACTGTGTGGCAGTGCTGATGATGATATGAAAAAAAGACAAAAGGTTAAGCAAAAGTAGATGCAGTTATTATTAAATCTGCCTAGTGAGTTTTAGGTTTCATGTCTATAACTATAGCTATCAAATATTTTTCATACTGAAATTATTCTAGAGGTGCCTGGGTGGCTCAGTCGTTAAGCATCTGCCTTAGGCTTAGGTCATGATCCTAGGGTCCTGGATTGAGCCCCACATTGGGCTCCATACTTGGCAGGAAAGCCTGCTTCTCCCTCTCCCACCCCCCCTGCTTATCTTCCCTCTCTCGCTGTGCCTCTCTCTATCAAATAAATAAGATCTTAAGAAAAAATTATTCAGGGGCGTCTGGGTGGCTCAGTTGTTTAAGCAACTGCCTTCAGCTCAGGTCATGATCCCGGAGACAGGGATCGAGTCCCGCATCGGGCTCCCTGCTCAGCGGGAAGCCTGCTTCTCCCTCTCTCGCTCCTCTTGCTTGTGTTCCCTCTCTGGCTGTGTTTCTCTCTGTCAAATAAATAAAATCTTAAAAAAAAAATTATTCAGGAAAAATAACTATCTTTGCAAACAAACCCTTTAGTTTCTACTTCCACCCCCAGTCCCCCCCCCCCCATCCCCGTTTCCATTTTAATAGCATGCTTTTTAACAATGGGATGACTTCTTAGGACGGCAACTACTGCTTTACCGAAGAGACAAGTTCACTAGTATCTATGATGGCTAGAAAAAAAATTTAATTTCTCTTTTGGAAGTGTTTTTAGCATTAACTTATAACAACATAAAAATATTTTTTATTATTTATAATCAGTTATACTTTTCAAACAAAAATTATTATATGATTATTATTTTTCATCAGTTTTGGTTTTCAACTTAGCAGTACCTAAAAGTCATTATCACCATGAGGAAACAAAACAGGTATCTATCTATCATCAATCAACTACATCAGAATAAACTACACACTGTAGAAAAGACACTGTTGAGGCAAAAAGCATTACGCTGAGACTGAAAGCATTTCCCAGGCATCAATATATTTCAATGACAGTAAGGCTGTATTCTAAGTAAGCTATATTATAGAGGGCTTTAAACTACTATCATTAGACTACCTCAGAGAAACAGGATAACATAGGAGGGGGGTGAGCCCTAGAATCAGAGACCTTACACTTGTATTTAAACTTAAATTTCCTCAGCTGCAGAAAGGAAGACATTAAAAAAAAGTGTCTACAGTGCCTGGGTGACTCAGTGGGTTAAAGCCTCTGCCTTCGGCTCAGGTCATGATCTCAGGGTCCTGGGATCGAGGCCTGTATAGGACTCTCTGCTTAGCAGGGAGCCTGCTTTCTACTCTCTCTTTGCCTGCCTCTCTGCCTACTTGTGAGCTCTCTCTGTCAAATAAATAAATAAATAAAATCTTTTTAAAAAAAGGGTCTATACCTCATACTGCTGCTGTGAGGATCAAGGGCAAAGTGCAAGTATGGCATTCTGCAGCTTCATACTGAGTGTACAGGAGTATTTAATTATTATTGCTAATTTGTTATAAGCAATATTATAAATAATACTGCTGTAATTTGCCTGTAAATCAGACTCTGATGCTGCATCCCAATAAGTATAAAATTCACGCTGGACATTGGAAAACTTGGCAAGATAAAAGAAGGGCAGTCAATATAATGAATTCTAATTATAGATGATTTCTTAAAACATTTTTTGTTTCTTTTTTTTTTTTTTTTAAGATTTTATTTATTTGACAGAGAGAAACACAGCCAGAGAGGGAACACAAGCAGGGGGAGTGAGAGAGGGAGCAGCAGGCTTCCTGCTGAGCAGGGAGCCCGATGTGGGACTCGATCCCGGATCTCAAGGATCATGACCTGAGCCGAAGGCAGTCGCTCAACCAACGGAGCCATCCAAGCGCCCCACATTTTTTGTTTCTTAAATATTAAAAATAGTATTTCACAGGGAGGAACCCAAGATGGCAGAGAAGTAGGAAACCTAAATTTCATCTGGTCCCAGGAATTCACCTAGACAGCTATCAAAAGATTCTGAACACCTATGAACCCAACTGGAGAATGAAAAAAGGAATAGCAGCAACTCTATGAACAGAAAAGCGACCACTTTCTGGAAGGTAGGAGGTGCAGAGAAGTGACTCTGAGGAGATGTAAGGGAAAGACAGTTCACTACTGGCAAGTGAGATAGCAAAGGAACACAAAATCCGAACTTTCAGAAGTCTGCCCGCGGAGGGACTTCGCTCCAGTGGCTAAGCTGGGAGTAGAACCCTTGTTGGGACAGTATGGCCTTAGGACTGTTGGGGTCACAGGAAGACCAGGGGTGCCTGAGTGTAGCAAAGCTCCCAAGTATCAGAGCAGGAATCTAGCTGTCAACGGTGAGCCCAGGAGTGGGCTATCTGCTTGGGGTTGCCAAAAACCATGATCCCCTGCACAGGCAGGCCACTGCTTTTCAAACAGGGACCCATAAGTGGCAAATCCTCCCTTGGGAGGAATGGCACTCCAGGCATCTGCCCTGTTTGAGTCTCCAAACAGGGTCGTGTGCCAGAGACAGAAATGCTTGGTATAGGCTGGGTGAGCATGGAGTGCACACAGAGACCAGGGAGAGAGGAGTGATAGAGTGATGGAGTGCTTTTCTCCATCAGCGCACAGAGGAGTGGGGTCCCGAGCTCTGGGCTCCCCCTGGCCAGAGATTGGGACACTGCCATTTTCATTCTCATCCTCTCAAGAAGCTGTGCAGAAAACCTTCAGGGAAGGAAAGCTACAGAGAGCAAACGGAAGCAGATTACTTAGCCTGGCCCCTAGCAAGGGTGGTGCAATTCCGCCTCCAGCACAGATATTTGAGAATGGATGCAACGGGCGCCTCCCCTAGATCAGCAAGAATATCCAGCCAAGACCAAGTTTACCAATCAATGAGAACTGTGAAACTCCAGCACTACGGGAATGAAGCACAGAGTATTCATGGCTTTATTCCCATGATTCTTTAGTCTTTCAACTTTAACTTCTTAAATTTTTTTCCTTTTTCTAAATTATTCTTCTTTCCTTTTCCAACCAACTTAACTTCTTTTTTAAAATTTTTTTTAAATTTTCATTGTTACAGTCATAGTCTATCCCTTCATTGTATTTAACCTTATTTTTGCATATATATTTAAATTCTCATTTTAAAACTTCAGACGCAGTTTCTTTTAACAGACTAAAATATATGCAAAATCTAGTGTATGGTTCTGTTCTACTCACCAGACTTATCATATCCCTCACCCCCCAATCCCCGATTTTGGATCTCTTCTGATTTGGTTAGTGTATATTTCTCTGGGGTTGTTGTTACCCTTTTAGCATTTTCTTCATCTATTGTCTTGACAAAATGACAAAATGGAAAAACTCACCTCAAAAAAAAGAACACTGCGAGGGACCTAATCAATACAAACATTAATAAGATGTCAGAACTAGAGTTCAGAATAACAATTATAAAGATACTAGCTGGGCTTGAAAATCGCAGAGAAGACACCGAAGAATCCCTTTCTGGAGAAATAAAAGAACTAAAATCTAACCAAGTCAAAATCAAAAAGGCAATTAATAAGGTGCAATAAAAAATGGAGGCTCTAACTGCTAGGATAAATGAGGCAGAAGAGAGAATTAGTGACACAGAAGACCAAATGATGGAGAACAGAAAAGCTGAGAAAAAGAGAGATAAATGACTACTGGGTCACTACTGGGAGATTTTGAGAGATAAGTGATACCATAAAGCAAAACAGTATTAGAATAATTGGGATCCTAGATGAAGAAGAAAAGAGAGAGAGGGGCAGAAGGTATATTGGAACAAATTATATTAGAGAACTTCCCTAGTTTGGGGAAGGAAATAGGCATCAAAATCCAGGAGGCACAGAGAACCCCCTTCAAAATCAAGGAAATAGGTCAACACCCCTACATCTAACAGAAAAATGTACAAATCTCAGAGACAAAGAGAAAATCCTGAAAGTAGCTTCGGACAGTAGGTCTGTAACCTACAACGGTACAAATATTAGATTGGCAGCAGACCTATCCACAGAGACCTGACAAGCCAGAAAGGACTGGCATGATATATTCAGGGTACTAAATGAGAAAAATATGCAGCCAAGAATACTTTCCCCAGTTAAGCTGTCATTGAAAACAGAAGGAGAAATTAAAAAACAAAACAAAACAAAACAAAACAAAAAAACAACCTATGACAAACAGAAACTAAAAGAATTTGCAGTCACCAAACCAGCACTACAAAAAATATTGAAAGTGGTCCTGTCCTCTAAGCAAAGAAGGAGTCCAAAAGTAACATAGACCAGAAAGGAACAGACATTATATATATACAGCAACAGTCACCTTACAGACAATACAATGGTACTAAATTCCTATCTTTCAATAGTTATCCTGAATGTAAATGGGCTAAATGCCCCAATCAAAAGACACATGGTATCAGAATGGATAAAACAGCAAGACCCATTGATATGCTGTCTGCAAGAGACTCATTTTAGACCCAAAGACACCTCCAGATTGAAAGTGAGGGGGTGGAAGAACATTTATCATGATACTGGACATCATAAGAAAGCTGGGTGGCAATCCTTGTATCAGACAAATTTGATTTTAAACCAAAGACTGTAAGAAGAGATGAGGAAGGACACTACATCATACTAAAAGGGTCTATCCAACAAGAAGATCTAACAATTATAAATATTTATGCCCCTAACATGGGAGTAGACAATTATATAAGCCAATTAATAACAAAATCAAAGAAACACATAAACAGTAATACAATAATAGTCAGAGACTTTAACCCCCTCCTCATTGAAATGGACAGATCATCTAAGCAAAAGATCAATTAGGAAATAAGGGCTTTAAATGACACATTGGACGAGATGGACTTCACAGATAAACAGAACATTCAATCCCAAAGCAACAGATTACCCATTCTTCTCTAGTGCCATGGAACATTCTCCAGAATAGATCACATCCTGGGTCATAAATCAGGTCTCAAATGGTACCAAAGATTGGGATCATCCCTTTTTGAAACGCAAACTCAATCACAAGAGGAAAGTTGCAAAGAACTCAAATACTGGGAGGCTAAAGAGCATTCTACTAAAGAATGAATGGGTCAACCAGGAAATTAAATAATTATTTTAAAAATTCAAGGAAACAAATAAAAATGAAAACACAACTGTCCAAAATCTTTAGAATGCAGCAAAGGCAGTCCTAAAAGGGAAGTATATAACAAGACAAGCCTTTCTGAAGAAACAAGAAAGGTCTCAAGTACACACCTCAACTTACACCTTAAAGAGCTGATAAAAGCAGCAGGTAAAGCCTAAATCCAGCCAGAGAAGAGAAATAATAAAGATCAGAGCAGAAATCAATGAAATAGAAACCAAAAGAAGAGTAGAACAGATCAACGAAACTAAAAGCTGGTTCTTTGAAAGAATTAGTAAGATTGATAAACCCCTGACCAGATTTATTTCAAAAAGAAAAGAGAAAGGACCCAAAAAACCAAAATCATGAAAGAGATCACAACCAACACTGAAGAAATACAATTATAAGAATATATTATAAGCAACTATATGCCAATAAATTAGACAATCTGGAAAAAAAAATGGATGCATTCCTAGAGACATATAAACTACCAAAATTGAACCAGGGAAAAATAGAAAAAAATTTTTTAAAAAAGATTTTATTTATTTGACAGAGAGATCACAAGTAGGCAGAGAGAGGAGGAAGCAGGCTCCCTGCTGAGCAAAGAGCCTGATGTGGGCCTCGATCCCAGGACCCTGCTATCATGACCTGAGCTGAAGGCAGAGGCTTTAACCCACTGAGCCACCCAGGCGCCCTGAAAAATAGAAAACTTAAACAGACCCATAACCAACAAAGAAGTTGAAACAGTAATCAAAAATCTCCCAACAAACAAGAGCCCAGGGTCAGATGGCTTCCCAGGGGAATTCTACCATACATTTAAGAGGAACCACATATTTGCCAGTTAAATCAAAATAGCATAAAAAAGCATAAATTATGCAAGTTATTTTAAAAAGAATAAACCCTTTTTGATAATAAAAATCTGTATTCCAATTCTTTTTTTTTTTAAATGTAGTCTTTATGCCCAGTGTGGAGCCCAGTATTGGCTTGAACTCACAGTCCTGAGATCGAGACCTAAACTGAGATCCCGTTGGATGCTTAACCCACTGAGCCACCCAGGAGCTCCTCTGTATTCCAATTCCTTTTTTTTTTTTTTTTTTAAGATTTTTATTTCTTTATTCATGACAGACAGAGAAAGAGAGAGAGGCAGAGGGAAAAGGAGGCTACCCACAGAGCAGGGAGCCTGACACGGGACTTGATGCCCAGACCCCAGGATCATGACTTGAGCTGAAGGCAGACACTCAACCAACTGAGCTATCCAGACACCCTGTATTCCAATTCTAAGTTTGGCACAACTTGGTTTATAGGTCAAATAACTTCAATTACAGTGAATCAGTACTACCACACTCAATCTCAGGCAAGTAGAAATGAAGACATTTATTAAAGAAGGGTCTTAGCGGTAAAGAATGAAGTAAAACCAGCATATGGTAAACAATTTATGAAATCATGTGGCTAGTTAGTGGGGAGCCAATTTTCTGGGCTCTTTGGCCCTCTATTATTACACCCAGCTGCTACAGTAATTTGTAAAAATTAATGGTTTAAATCATCCTAGTAGTTCTAAGATGACTTATTTTGTAAACTCATTTGCCTTCGCCATAACTCTAATAATGAGTTCAAAATAAACTTGGTAAAAAATAAAGTACTACTCAATATCGGCACAGATGACTGGTTCTCAAACTACTACATGGGCTCTCTCTCATGGTATAAACAATGTCAGGGACCATTTCATCTGGTTTTATCATGTTACTTAAAAATAGTTACAAATATAGAAGTAGCATGAATCCACATGCTTATAACCCTTAATTTTATTCCATTTTTTAAAGTTTTAATTTAAATTCCAGTTAGCTAGCAGACAGTATAATATTAGTTTCAGGTGTACAATACAGTGATTAACATTTCCATACATCATCTAATGCTCATCACAAGCATACTTATTAATCCCCCATCACCTATTTCATTCATTTCCCCCCCCCTCACCTGCCTCCCCTCTGGTAACCATCTGTTCGTTCTCTATAGGTAAGAGTCTGTTTTCTTGGTTTAGTGCCCACCCCCTTTTCTTCCCTTTGCTCATTTGTTTTGTTTCTTAATTCCACAAATGAGTGAAATCATATTTGTCTTTCTCTGACTTACCTCAATTAACAAAATACTCTCTAGCTCCATCCATGTTGTTGCAAATGGTAAAATTTCATTCTTTTTATGGCTGAGTAATATTCCATTGGATATATATGTGTATATACACACACACACATATATATATGCATACATACATACATATACACTACTTCTTCTTTATCCATTCATCAACTGATGAACACTTCTTCAGCTGTTTCCATAATTTGACTACTGTAGATAATGCTGCTATAAATATTGGGGCGCATGTATCCCTCTGAATTAGTATTTTTGTATTCTCTGGGTAAATACCTAGTCGTGCTAGTGCTAGATTAGAGGGTAGGTCTATTTTTAACATTTTGAGGAACCTCCATACTGTTTTCCATAGTGTATAGCCCTTAACTATTTTTTTCATCTTAAAAATTTATATTTTTCTGACAATTTATTGAGATAGCATTCACAAACCATACAATTTCTCATTTAAAGCATACAATTCAATGGTTTTTAGTATATTTACAGATATATACAACCACAATGTTAGGATATTTTCATCACCATAAATAGAAATTCTGTACCCTTTGGCTTTCACTCTCTTATCCCCTCATACTTCCCCTAATCCTAAACAACCATTAATGTACTTTCTGTCTATATTAGCTCTTAACTTATATCAAAATGAATTTTAAAGGAAAATGAAAGCAAATATTAAAGATAACAAAATTCAAATAACAACATTAAAGTTTGCTAAAACTAAATTGCTCACATTTGGTTTACTGGTATAGTCTCAGATCCAGTTCTATATTTAATCTGTTTTTGTATTTCTACTTTATTACCAGTAAAGTGAGGAACGTCTGCTCACAATTATATAAAATGTTAAGTCAGAGGTTGATTTAGGACAATTAGGCCCCATAACTAACCCAAATACTGCAAGTAGCAATCCAAGTATGACAATTTAAATGAAGTATCAGTTGGTAATTTTATAAAACTACCTTGTTCATATGAAAGTTAATAATGTAGCATTGTTAGTTGAAATTTGAATCACATAGGTATCTAATCTGATAACTACTAGAACTGGAAATGGAAACATTATTCCTTGCATGGGAACTATTATATTATTAGTGATCTGCTGCACCCATATAGACAAAAATTGGATGCAATAAATCTGCTGCATTAGCACAAGCTAATGCACAGGCTAAAAGTTCAGGATGCCTATTTTTTTTTTTAAAGATTTTATTTATTTATTTGAGAGAGAGAAACACAGCTAGAGAGGGAACACAAGCAGGGGGAGTGAGAAAGGGAAAAGCAGGCTTTCCGTCAAGCAGGGAGCCTGATGTGGAGCTCCATCCTGGGATCCGGGGATCATGACCCAAGCAGAAGGCAGATGCTTAATGACTGAGCCACCCAGGTGCCCCTAAAAGTTTAGGATGCCTCCTAACTATTAAGTACCACCGAGTAATCCAACTTGTTCTCAGCATGTGTTGCTATGCAAACCACAGTGAAGCATCATTAGTACAGAACATGATATCGTCTGGCTTCAGCTGGTATGAACACAAATATAAATTTGACAGTAAATGCTATATGAAAAGTACTGAATTCACACCACGGTTTTCTGTTATAAGTTAGCCTTTAAAACGACATGGAAAAATACCCTTATATAATAACTTTAAGGTAATCACTGAAATGTACACTAAATTTTAAAAAAACATTAACAACTTCCTGCCTCCTAAGAAAGTATCTATGGACCCCAAAGAAATGAAAAGAGGAACGAATGACTAAGGATCGAACACATGGGCTTAAGCTATGTGACAAAGAATGAAAATTCAACAAATAAAAGCAAAACCTCTCAAGTAAGAGGAAGAGAGGTCATTGCAGACACACAGAATCTGTCCAATATGAAGACATATATGGTGAAGTAGTGGGAAATAACATTGCGATGAGGGAATTAATAGGCAGAATTAATACTGCACACGGTTGGAAACAGGAAGCTGTTAAAGATTTTAGATAAAAATACCACTTGAAAATAAACTTCTGGTAAGCATAGACTTAAGGAAAAGCAAAAAGATCTTGTATCTCTCGATAAATATTAAGTTTATATATGATTGGACTATTTTGTTTCAACCCAACTAACATGTGGCAGAAATGACAAAGAACAACACTAAAAAGAGAACGAAAAAAAAGGTAATGCCTCTCACTTGGAGAGACAAAAAGAAGATTTTACTCTCAAAAAAATTTTAGAAATAACTCTATGATTACTTTCATTCTAGTGTATATCTGAAAATAGTCTTCATGCTTAAGAATACAGACAGTCCATGTAAGCTTAAGTTAAGGATTTTGCAGTATGGTATAACAATGATATGTAAGTATAACTAACCACATAAAGTTACAAAAATTTTTACTTTTCATCTGTTAATATCAAGTAGAATAATTTCCTTCTAATATTATTTATGATTTAACAATAACTTCATGCCTTAGATTCTCATTTTACAGAAATTCCAGAATTGCCAGAGCAAATAACTTCAACGATAAATGTATGACAACTACCTTAATCTTTGTTTTCACAATGGAGCCAAGGAACACCCATTTTTTTTTTTTAATTTTTTAAAGATTTTATTTCTTTATTTGTGACAGAGATAGAGAGAGCACAAGTGGAGCAGGGGGTGCCAGGGAGAGGGATAAGCAGGCTCCATGCTGAGCAAGGAGCCTGATTTGGGGGTCAATCCCAGGACTCTGGGATCATGACCTGAGCCGAAGGCAGACATTTTACCAACTGAGTCACCCAGACATCCCTAAACACCCACTTTATTTAATTTTTTAAAAGATTTTATTTAGGAAGATGGTGGAAGGCCAGGTGACCGCATTTCGGGGAGTTCCCTGACGTGAGCTCAATTCCAGCAAAAAAAACACGACAGGACCACTGTGAGCACCCATGAAATCAGCCTGAAATGTGATATTTCGCGCTTCTGGATCACCACGGGACACAAAGACAATTGGCAAAAAGGTAGAAACAAGTGAGAGGGACCGGAGGCTTGCCCCCAGAGACAGGGGTGTGGGGGAGGAAGCCCACAGAGCTGAACCATTGAAAGCAAATACCCCAACACGAAAGTGCTCTGTGAGTGAGGAATAACAGCAGATTACAGTCTGATTCGGGGTGAGACAGAACCGGGAACAAAGCAGAGCCCGTGGCAAGGCAAGGAGACTTTTTTTTTTTTTTTCCTCGCAGCCGCAAGTGCGGTGGGCGTGGATTCTATTTTTCCGCCGCTGCCTCTCTCTCCCGCTTCTCTCCACCCCAGGGGCTGGGCGCGGACCCCCCCAGAGAAGGCGATTTTATAGACTTGCGTGGGATCAGAGAGGCCGCGGATCCCGGGGCACAGACGAGGTCGTGTGGTCCAAAGGAGTTGTGGTTTTGCGGTGCGGGAGTGAAGCGACAAGCAGGGGCGTGGGCAGAAATCAATCCAGCCTCTGTGTGTGCCAGGCTGTGACAGGCTGCTATCCGGGAGGCGGGAAAGAGCCCCTCTCTGTGTAGAGGCTCTCTCTGGGAAGGAGGTCTGGGTGCAGACATCTTGCTCCGACCTGACTTCCTCAGCAGCTGAAAAAGGATGTAAAAGAACAACGCTCCACCACCGGAGAATTGTAACCTGATAACCTGGTTATCGTTGAGACCAGCCTCTAGCAAGGGGGCGGAGAGATGCAGCCCAGGTAGAAGAGATTGAAAACAGCTCCGCAGACCCCGCCCCCAGAAAGCAAGCCAGAAGCTCAGAAGGACAACACTCAAACTGCAAAACCCCAAATCGGGGGAAAGGCAATTTATTAAACTCCTGGTACTGACTACAAGTACCAAAAGCCCTACACCTTATTGATACAGTTTTCCACCTTATTTACTTTTTAAAACTTTTTTCTATTTTTACTTTTAAAGCTTCCATTTTAAGCTTAAAAATACATTCTCACGGTTTTTCTTCTTTCAATTTTTAACCCCCTTTTTATCACAATGTGATACTCAATACAACACCCCATAACATTTTTTTTTTACCTCGAAATTTTTTCAAACACGCTCCTGTATTTTCTGCTCTTGTTGTTGCCTCTTGTTTCCCTGTTTGCTTTCTCTGTTTTTCCCTTTCTTCTCTCCTCTTTCCTTTATTCTCTCTTTTACGTGTACATGTAGTTATAAGCATCAAGTCAATCCCACATCCCTATTCAATACTACCCCTATATACAACCAGTTCTAATCTCCCTATATCTTTTGAAAGTGGGCTCCTCCAACAATAATAACAAGACAAACTCGGGAGCATCTGAAACGCAGTCCATGCCCACAAGCAGTGTCTACCCTCACCTTCCCATTCTAGTTTGTCAGTGTGTCTGTGTAATTGTCTTTGCTTTTGTACTATATAAATACTGGTCTTGGGGGTCATATAGGTTGGGCTTCGCTTTTTGATCTCTTCATTTACCCTTGATAACCGTTTTCTTTAACCTGTAACAGTTTTGCACCATATAAATCCTACCACCGGGCCCCACTCTGGCAGGGTTTCTTTTCTTGCTTCCTCTCTTCCGTTTTCTTTTTTCTTTCTCCTCCCTTTTCGGTGGTGAATTCTGGTTGCTCCAAAACCTTCCAACGACCAATCCACCTAGATAGTGGCTGATATATTTAGCCCTACACCCCCTCAACCACTCCTCGCCACAATGACTCGGAGAAGGAACACCCGACAGAAGAAGAACCCTGAGACTGCAACCTCGATCACAGAATTACTGGAAATGAACATAAACAATATGACAGAAATGGAATTCAGGACAGCAAAAGCCCAAGCAATAGTTAATTTAGAAAAGAACATTAGTCTCAAAGTGGAAGCCATAGTAACAGAAGTGAAAGCTGAGGTTAGAAAGGCTATAGATGAGATGCAATCTAATTTAAATATGCTAACAGCCAGAGTAAGTGAAGCTGAAGATCATATCAGTGATTTAGAAGACAGATGGATTAAGAAGGAGGAGCAAGAGAAGTCTTGGAGCAAACAG